>PVJO010008522.1:0-74778 GCA_004026905.1 Hystrix cristata | reverse complement strand
AGAGCCTTTCTTTTGGAATGTTAGAATATAAAACTCAGGGCTGGAGTAGATGACTGCTGGTCCTTAGTGACCATGAACTGAATCCATGTCCAGGGCTGGCTTTAGCAGCCCCGCAGTGGAGGGAAAAGACTGGAGGCCCTTTCTCTGCACAAGCTAGCTAGCAACCTTGAGCAACAGACTCACTGACCTCTAAGAGTCTATTTCCCCTTCGGTAAATAGGAAAATAACTACCTGTGGTACAAATTTCACAAGATTAGCCCTTCAAAATAGATAGCTCACATGTGTAAATTACTTCGCAAATGTTAAGGCTATAGGAATCTAAGGAGTAAATTATACTTTAAACACCATTAAATAGTTTTGAATATTTTCAAAGTATAAAAAATAAAACCATAATATATAAGAGATTAAAATGACTTAAAAGGAAATGTGTAAAAGTAGAAACAAGCTATACTGGGTCCATGATTCAGGCCCATAAGAATTATTTTAAAATACATCTATTTTTGCTGACTCCAAATATCATTATTATGTATTTTTCAGTAAATTACGATAAGTCTTATATATTTTCCACAATGGTACCACAGATAATTGTTCACAGATCTTAAAAATCGGTTTACACAGGAATTTTTGGCTTTCTAATTCCTCGTTTTCCCTTTGGTTTATGTACAGGGTCTGCATTCCGCGAGCTGGGGCAGCAGGCTCACCCAGTGATAAGACGGACACATTTGAGGCAGAGTATAAATCAGGCTGATCTCTACCTAGGATAAGCACTAACAGAGAATCAACCTTTAGCCTTTTGGGCAATGACTGGATCCAGTTCACTCCGTTTCCCTGTAAATTAATCCAAACTAATCTGAATGCATTCATTTCAGAAACTTTATACCGAGGCCATCGCTCGTTTGCTCTTGCTGGAATTAAACCAAAACTCTTTGCTTTGGGGAATGTTCAGCCAGGAAGATTCAGAGCAAAGAGTGGCAGGCTGCAGACCTCCCAGCAAGAGATGACACAAGCCAGACACGTGCGTCAACCCTTCTGCCGCAGCCGTCCAAGCGGGCTGTTGGGTTTTGTCATTTTGCTAAGTGCTGACTTCAGATGCCATTCGTAAACCCAAATACACCAAGCGCATCTTTGCTGATACATTTGGACTTGCTTCTACAAGTCAGATGTCTTTTTTCAAGTGTAATCTATATTGCTAGTAACATTTTGCTAAATTTCCTCTATGGTGGCGATAGGAGCAGTATTGGGACTAACGACAGCAGAGATGGGGCAACATTATCTTCATTTCACCACCTAGCAGATGGCAGGCACTGTGGGAAGAGCCCCACAGAAATTACTAATGATCCCATGAAAGTCTGGAAAAATATATTTTATCATCCTCCTTTTATTGATAAAAACTATCAGCTGAGTTGAATCTGCATCACAAAAGGCATCAAATCCTAGATTCTAACTCCCAAAGTAGTGGCAACTCCATGAATAATCATAGAGAGTGTACCAGACTTGTATGGATATCGGTAGATAATTCTAAAAGTTTTCAGAGAAGATAGATTCTCCTGCTTGTACAGACATCTGCACTCTTCCATGATTATAGTACTAATCTATATTGCCATCAACAATATTCAGAGTTTCACTTTTCCTCCCATTCTCTTGAGCACTTGCTGTCTTTTGTCTTGAGGGTAATAACCATTCCAACAGGTGTGAGATGTTATTGTCATTTTAATTTGTATTTCTCTAATGATTAATAGTATTGACCATTTTTATAGTCCTTGACCATTCGACTTTTTTTGAGAAATGCCTATTCAGTTTCCTTGCCCATTTTTTTCAATTGTATTATTTTCTTGCTATCAAGTTGGAGTTCTTTTTACATTTTTATACTAACTCTTTATCAGATGCATAATGTACAAATATTTTCTCCCTTTCTGTACATTGTCTCTTAAATCTGTGGTTTCCTTTGATGTCCAGAACCTTTTTAGTTTGATGAAATTCCATTTGTCTATTTTGTTTATGTTACCCTTGTTTTAGTGTCATATCCAAAAAGTCAGTGCCCTGACCAATATGTGGATCTTTCCCCCTATGTTTTCTACTACTGGTTACATCATTTCTGACCTTAAATGTAAGCTTTTGATCCATTCTGAATTAAGTTTTGTATATTATATGAGATAATGGTCCAACTTAATTCTTCACATGTGCTTATTAAGTTTTCCAGTACCATTTACTGAAGAGGCTATTCTTTCTCCATTGTGTGTTCTTTCTGCTTTTATTAAAATCATTCGACTGTAAATGTGTGGCTTTATTTGGGGGCAATATATTCTATTCCCTGGTCTATGTGTTTGTTTTTATGCTCACCTCATGTTTTTCATTACTATAGCTTTGTAGTATATTTTGAAATCAGAATGTGTGATGCCTCCAGCTTTGTTCTTTTTGATCAAGATTACCTTGGCTCTTCCCTATGAATTTTAGGATTGTTTTTCTATTTCTGTGAAAAATAACATTGGCAATTTGAAAGGTCTTACACTGAATCTGTAGGTCATTTTATGGTGATATGATTGTTGAAACAATATTACTTCTTCCAGTCCACAAACATGTGGTATCTTTCCATTTATATCTGTCTTCAACGTCTTTGGTGAATGTTTTATAGTTTTAAGTGTATAGATCTTTTACCTCCTTGGTTTAAACTTATTTTTAAGTATTTCTTTTTGTAACTATTGTGTATGGGGTTATTTTCTTGATTTGTCTGTCAGATAGTTTACTATCAATATATAGAAATATCACTAATTTTAGTATGTTGATTTCTATCCTGCAACTTTACTAAATTTTATTAGTTCTCACATTTTTCTTAACTTGATGGTATCTTTAGGAGATATACATACCTATATACATATAGCTATATATGGAGAGATATATACACATATGTATTTTCATGTTGTATGCAATCAGCAGCAATTTAATGTCTTCTTTTCCTATTTGGACCCCTTTGTTTTCTTTTGCCTAACTGTTCTGGAGAGGGAATCCACTGCTCTGTCGAACGTAAGTGGCAAGAGTGGGTGTGTCTTGTTCTGGATCACAGAGTTTTCAGTATTTCTTCATTGGCTGTCATGTTAGCAGTCAGCTCATCCTATATAGCCATAATTGTGTGGAAGCACATTCCTTCTAAACCTAACTTTTAAGTTTTTTTTTTATATATATCGTAAAAGGATGTTGAATTTTGTTAAATGCTTTTTCCGCAGCTATTGAAATGATTATACTGTTTTTATCCTTCAATCTATGAATGTGCTTTATCACATACAGTGATTTGCATATGTTGAACCAGTCTTGCATTCTGGGGATAAATTGCCTTTGATCATGGTGAATGATCTCGTAAGGTGCTGTTGAACACGGTTTGCAGTGTGTGGCTGAGAATTTTGCATTCGTGCTCATCAAGGTTATTGGCTTGTGGTTTCCTTCTCTTTTAACCCTTTGGTTTTGTTGTTGTTGTTGTTGTTGTTGTTGTTCATTTGTTTTCAGTGTCTCTTTCTGGCTCTAATAGCCCTGTGAAATTGAATTTGGAAATAGTCCTTTCTCTTTAATTTTTTTGGAGTAGTTTCAGAAAAATGGGTGCTATTTCTTCTCCATTTGATAGAATTCAGCAGTGAAGCTGTCAGATCCTGGGCATTTCTTTCACAGGAGACTGTCACTTATTCATTAATCCTTAGTCATTAATGATCTGTTGCTTTTTATATTTCTTCATGATTCTTAAGTTTTATACACTAAGAAATTTATTCATTTCTTTTAGATTATCCAATTTGTTGTCCATAATGGTCTCTTATGAGACCATTGTATTTCTATTGTGTTTCTATTGTAGCAGTTGTAATATGTTCTTTTTCACTTGACTTTACTGTACTTCTTTTAAAGTGAGTGGCACCCTACAGGGTAGGTAACTTCCCCGATGTAAATGCTCGTGACAGATACATGGGCACATCTATCTAATTCTGCAGGTTAACTTTAAGAAGTCTACTGTGCACACATGTAATCTGTTTCCAATATTGTCACTATTGCTATTAATAATTATATTTTCATATCTGTCTCTCATCTCTTTTTTGATTGGTTTATAACTCGGTTATGCTTTTTATTGACCACTGCAAGGATTGACAACATTGAGAAATAGGCACAGAATTAAAAATGGGGGGGGGGCATATGAAAGAATAGTTCTGATGTAATCTATATTCATGACTTATGGTTTAAATGTTTTTTTTACTCTGAGGGTTACTAGTGAATGCCATTAAATGTCAGCAAACTCATGCTGTAAAAGACCAGGTAGTAAACATATTTGCCTTTGCAGAGGCTTCAGGATCTGTTGCAGCTTCTCAATTGTGTCACTCTCATGCAAAAGCAGGTATAAACAATACATTTTTAAAAGCACTTACTTACAAAATAAGCAATGAGCTAGATGGCCCCATATGCTTAGTTTGTGGATCCCTGCACCATATTGTGCTGTGTGGCCAGGGATTTAAATTTGCTGATTACTAGATCTTCTTTAGGTATTTCCTTCAGCTCAACTTAGTAACATCAGTTAACATTTATTGATTACTATGTTCTCCAAAAGGGACTAACTGTATTAGATAAATAATTTGATTTAATATTCATAGAAGTTCTATAAATGGAGAATCCGAGAAATTCAATAAATTACCCAAGGTGACCCATACTGGGAGCAACCTGAGGGTATCAGTCCAAGTCCCCATGACTCCCAGTGTGCCGCTTAACCACTGTGTACAAGATCTCTTTTTGGAACGTAGCATTTCAATCAATGACAAATACAAAACAGAGGTGAATTTCTCTCAGGTGGTGGGTACTTAAATTCTAGATATATTTTTATTACACAGAATTTTCTTTAAAAAGAAACCAGAAATTATGCTTCCATGAGAGAAGGGAAACGCACATCAGGACAGACAAACACACTCACGGGAGTCCTAGGAGATAATGTTGTACTTGGGCCCATCCTTCATAGACAGATCCTGGGTTGTCACTGGATGCTTCTGCAGGGGGAGAAGCAGTTAACCTGCCTGCAGTTAACCAACCAATAAGAATTTTTTTCAAATCTCATTCTGCTTTAAGCTTGTAGAAAGAACCAGGGTCAGATCTGTGTACAAGTGGCCAATGGAATGGCCATTCCTTGTGCAGATCTCTGTAGTCTGACTTGTAGCAACTCATTTCTTTGGGTGGAAACATTGTCTTTTCCTCATAGCTCTCTTTTAAATAATCACTCGCTAATGGAGTCTTGAGGGAAATAAATTTAATATTTCATTTTCTTCCTTAGCATTTTTCTCTCACTTTTTGAATTCTGGTTAACCTTGGTTTCAGTTATATATCAATTTCCCAAATCTACTTTTAATCTCTTTAAGTCTCTCAAAGTGAACTATGAGTGACAAAGTAATTTTATAATAATCATCTCAGGAACATTTGGAAAGCCTTGCAAAAATCCAAAGGGAAGTTCACCTGATGGCAAGTAGTAAAAATGATGCAGTGCTCGGTTATACCCATAAATTTTGTCTTTGCTAGTGACTGTCATAAAAAAATAAATGGCTAATTGGAAAAATGAGTAAAACATTGAAATGACTTGAATAAAAGTTGAAAATTACTCTTAATCAGGACTTTTGTTTCCTTTTTAAAGTAAGATAGTTAAATTATTCATCTTTTTTATCCATCATCTAAATATTTTGTGCTGGGAAAAACCAAAATTTATATTTTCCAAGTGTCATTAATCCTTAAATGTAAATGCCTTCAAAGAAAAGTAAAAACATGTGATATTTAATAAGGTTGTTATTAAATCCTAAAAGTATTACTTACTAGAACTTATTGATACTCAGAAAGAAAAAAAATCATCAATCTTTTCTTTATTAGTTCTTTTTTTCTGTGCTCTTTCTTTGCCAGGATCATATGCTTTGCTTTTCTTTTTCTTTTTTTTCTTTTGTCTGTGTAGAATTTTCCGTGGGAAAGATGATGGGCCCATGAAATGTTACTGTGGGTTACATACCACAGTGCAGCCAAACCCGTGTATCTAAATGTGTGTGATCCAGTTTCTTAACTGCTCTTTCTTTCTGCTCTCTCAATAATCCATATTTTGAGTTTTGCCCATTTATTTATCTACCAGATTTTGAACAATACAAAGATAAAAGGCAAGTCAGCTTATTTTACAACATTTTGTATTTTGTTTTAAAAATTGATGAAAGATTTAAGATATTAACTGAGGAGAGCCACACGACCATTGTTATTAATTGTGTTCAATTGGCTCTTAATTATTTATGTCAACACCTTGCCTTCGTGAATCCTGAGAGACAGTAGCACAAATCATTGAAGTTTTGATATGACCCCAAGAAACAAGTTATAGTTCTAAGTGAAGATGCTAAATGAATTAAGGTGTACCACACAGGATGTAGAAAGGGAGTATCCAGATGCACCCTGGATTCTTCTTGTGCCTTCTTCCGGCACAAGCAAGCACCAAGTATCCATTTCAGGAAAACAGATTTGTACTGAAAATACTATTTACTTGGATTTTGTAGGTATGTTAATCAACAGCAGATTTTACAAAATGTTACTGTAGCTTAAGACCAGTGTCAAAATTTGCTCAGTTTTTCCTTGATCTAAATTTAAGCAAAACAAAATTTTAAATGCCCAAGCAAGTGTGAAATGTAAAATATAAAATGTATAATATGCCTATTCAGTATTTTTTTGGGGGGTGCTGGGGATTGAACTCAGGGCCTTGTGCTTGCTAGGCAAGCACTCTAACCACTGAGCTATATCCCCAGCCCTAGTATTTTTCTATTTTTATCATGTTCTTTAAGTAGGTCAACTTTAATTATTCTTCTTTGCGTAGCCCATGTTTTCCAGTCTTTTCTCTGCTGTGGTTGCAGGTACACCACCACCCACAAGAGAGTTCTGAAATGTGCTGCCACAGACATGTCTTCGGGTGAAGTATCTGTGCCTGACTCTTGCCCTAGACATGTCCTGTGTCTTCTGAGTCTTTTCCACTGAGAAGAGTATTGTCGCTGTTTCCTCTGTGGTAATTGTGGCTGCTCGTGGTTTAGCTCTTACTCTCCTCTGTTCATTTATTTTTCATAATTTTTTGTAGAAAAAATCGAAATAAATCAGAGGAAGACATATAAATATCTGCACTTAACCATAACTATGCTCAAAATCATCATTTTTCCTCAGTTTAAACTTTCCAAGTGGGAGGTGTGCATATTATATCTTTATTAAATCTATGGATTCTTAGCATTTGGCTATGTACGATCAAGTTTTGTTTAAATTAAACTACCTTCCCACAAATAGTTTAAACATCTGCAAATACTATCAAATAAATTTTAAGCCTTCATTTGTAAGAGAGACCCAGAACTATTTTTTCTACTTTCCAAGCCATTACCAGCACTGTTCTACTGCAAATAAAGTTAATTTTCTATTAGTTTAACCTAATTCCATTTACAAAGCTAAAGAATTGAAAGCTATTTGAGTCAGAAATTTCTTTTTTTCAGAAATCTGTGAGCTTTACATGTTTTCATATCCTTGAGATTATTTGGGAGACATTCTGCCCACTACACTAGGATCAGTGTGTGTGACCAGATAAGCCTTGCAATTGGCATAATGTTTAAACATTTTAAATGCCATATTCACATAATAAATACAGCAGAAAAATTATACTACTAAGCAATACTGTATCCACAAAAAGTTCAGATTTAAAAAGATATTTTAAATGGAATCTTCTGGATTTTACTAAGCTTATTTTAAAACGAGGACTCAAAACTGAGCCCACCACTGTGGAATTCCATCTGGTGTAACGCAAGATACTGACAGTCACTTTTATATGAGATGTCCTGTTTCATACAGTGCTGGGCTCAATGCATTATGAAACAAAGGGCTGTGTGATGAGTGTGTAATTATGACAAAATCTAGAAATCATGCAAGAGTAACTGTGATGATTTTAGAGTTTCTGTATCCTGGGGACATATCAGAGAGCATTATTGGAAAAATCTCATATTCCAAATGTCTGTTGATGAAATACAATTTAAAATATGAATTTCAGTATAAAAATCTGAGCTGTTTCCTGTCAGCTATTCATTATTGGGATAAGGTTTTATGTTTAGATTATATAAACTTCAGGAAGTTCTAGAAACTGCAAAAAGCAATTTTGCAAGTAACTCTAGAAACCAGTATACCATATTTGGGAATAAGAATATTCCATCCAAGCTTTTTCGTCTAAATGAAAAACAACAAGATAGATTTTGTGGAGTCAGCCTCACTGCTTTAGTTGAATTTCATAATTTAAGGTTCTTTTAGCCAAAAGAAACTAAGTTACATTGGTTTTTAAAAGTGTGGTTAGTCTGTTGAGTTCTCTGAAAGGAGGAATCCAAATAATATATTTGGTATCTTTCCTACACTTTCTTATCTCTACCTAAAGTGAGCTCTTGCCTTGACATGAATTTCTCATTTGGAAGTTATTTCCGTGACTTTGGACCCCACACAAATAGCACTGTACCTCCCACAAGTGGAAAAATGAGTAAGTAAAAAATGTTTTACTATCTTGCTGAGCACACTTTAATAGATATTGGCAAAATAATTACATAACTACATCAATTATAAAAGCACTTATATAAAATCCACAAAAAGTATCTTTATTTTGTTTGGGGATAAATTGATAAGATCTCCCAAACTGTTAGTGCGTTACTTGACACATGGAATGCAAATCTATGATGAGAAAAAACATACGATTTCCCTACTGAATTCTAATTATGTCAACAAAGTTATTTCTTCAGATTAAAGTCTTAGGGATGCTAATACTTATTCACCAGCTTCTACCGACCCCATACAGCAGTCTCTGTGTATACAGGAGCAAGACTGCACCCCTGGTTGCAGGAGGCTCTCAGTCTTCAGAAATATGAGCTTCTTTACCCAACCATTTATTCCATAATAATGATAACAAAAATAGTAACAGCCACAACAGCAGTAACAGAAGTGGCAGGCATTTTTTTTTCTTTTCCAGTTCACTCCTTATTCCTGTGATAAATATATTTGTGTTACATGTGTACCTATGTGTGTGCACACAAGTGTGAGTGAGTGTGTGTGTGGGTGCGTGTGTGTGATCCAAGGAGCTAGTGGTGAATTGGAATTTCCAAGATCTGGCTCTCGGTCCTCATTCTGGAGCAAAATAGAGCAGGTTCTGGGGGGGTCTTGAGGCAGTTACCTGAATCCACATTTCCGTTTCGGTACTTAGCGAGGATTTCTTTAATAATCATCCCCCAAGCTCCTACTTTCTAGATCTTCTCGTGCATTATGCTCTGCAGATGACTTAAGATCAGTCTCTAACAGACCTTTATTGCAAGGATTCAGAGAGCTTGCAGTCCGAAGCTGAACACTACTCTGAGAACAACAGACGAGTTTCAGCACTTCGCTTCAGTGGAAAGCACAACAGATTGTGTCTTCTTCACACGGCCCATCAGGGCAGACAGAAAATAAGTTACTCAGCAATTCCCATCACGTCTTTCTTTCGAGATTTTCCTTGAAAGTCCCAGAGTGATTGTAAATGAAATTCATAAAGAGGGGAAAACACAGTTATTAGGCGGGTGCACATCAGCATGTGGGCAGGATTTAGCTGAGCCCCTTTCTCCTATTGAAGAACTGATCAGACGACTTGACAGCTGGAGTTTACATGATTGTCGTACAATAAAACAGGACCACAGCTACCTTTTGCTGTGTTCCAAATGTCAGGTGCAATTTTGAATACTTCTTCTCCTTTATAAAAATATATTCTCCTCACAGAAAGAGATGATGGGTACACCTTAGAAGTGGCTGTGTTCCTGCAGAATTCAATGTGGCTGAAAAATTAAGGAGAAATTAATCCTATGACATATAATTAAAAAAGAAAGGAAAAACCCATTGAAGTTTAATGGCTGGGTTGTAAGAGAAGCCACACACAACACAGTTGGTCCTCTGAGGTCTGAGGTAAATGGACTGCAGGATGTGTAGTTGGAGCTCAGCTCTGAACTCTGTGATATTTTGAGAAAAAAGGATTGCACATTGCTTTGTTGAAACTGTCTCAGAAATCCCAACAAATCTGACCATTTCAAATGCCAAACACAGCATTAGAAAGTGCAGAAAACAAAAAATTTGTACCATCCAAATTATATGTTACAATGCCATCAAAGCTCTTGATAAGATTTTATTTTACTCTTCAATAGCATACTCTTCTTTTTTTGGGTGAATGCAAAGAGAAACCTCAAAACATTCCTTCCACTTAGATGGTTGTGATAAACTGATTTGGAATTTTTGTGAACATGTGAGAAGGATAGATAACTGAAGTTTAAAATCAATTAAAACTCGAAATTTAGTTTGTTTTTCCTGGACTCTTTAATGCTCCCACATGATAGTAGAAGACTTTAGTAGGTGAGGCATAGCCGACTTACGGATATAGAAATAAGTAGCTTAATTCTTTCATCCCCTGTAATAACATGAATACTTTTTCACATTTATTCATTTATTATTTCAGTATTTTGGTAGCCCCTACTTAATACTAATAAACATTTTGGGGGATTATAGATACTAGAGTGAAAAAATTCCATACGAATTATCTTGATTACATTCTAGAAGGAGCAATAGAAAGACTTAGAACAGAAAGAGAATAGGAAGTATAATGAATAAATGAAATTAAGGGAAGAAATATAATTGGGAGGAGGATGTGCAATGCTAGGGAATTTGAAGTTTTGATTTTGCTGCTAGTCCCTGGGAGGGTGACTCCTGACTAAGGATTGAAGGCACTGGAGTCAGCGAGGCACATGAATATTGGGGGAAAGGGCATTTTCGGAGGCGACACAGCATGTGGCAAGGGCCTGGGGTAGGCGCATGCCTGGAGTGTTTAAAGAACAAAATGAATCCCTATGTGCTGAAGAGTAAACAGAGTCAACTAGAGGAAAATAAAGCATATGGTCAGAAGCATAACATCAACTTGACTGGCTTTTCCTTTGGGTGGAAATCTACTTTTGTCTTTCACTTCCTGTGAAAGGAAAGCTCTGCTGTGGTACAAAAACAGCCACAGACAAAACATAAATGAACATGACTGTGCTTCAATAAAAATTCGTTTACAAAAATAGGTAGTAGAGAAGATGATCTGAGCAAGATGATGAATCAGGACGACACAGACCCTCCTCTCCTTGCACAAATATCGAGCTAGTAAATGGGGCACAGAGTACTTCAGTGAGACTCTAGAGACCCATACAGAAGGTAGAGGATCGAGGTCACTGGAAAACCAAGAAAAGATTCCAGCAAAAGGTATAGGAAAACATAGGCATTTAACACACGTGTGTTCACACCCCTCACTCCCCCCACACAGCATGCTGCAGAACAACCTGAGCACGTCCTTGCATACCAGGGGAGGAGACAGAAGAGCAGACTGGCTGTCCAACATCTGGCTGGAATGATAAACTTCAGTGTTGCCTGCTGTCGAGTGCCAGTGGGGCCAGTGCTAGGGCCTGGAAGGTACTAAACTCAGAGATGGCCATGCAACACAAGTGTCTTAGTTACTTTTACCATTGCTGAGACAAAATATTTGACAGTAAAAGGAGGAAACATTTATTTTAGCTCACAGTTTGTAGAGGCTTCAGTCCATAGTGGGCTGGTTCCAAAGCAGAGGGGCATGGCAGAGCAGGAGGAAGCAAGCCTGCATTACCTCGCTCCTTCTGTATTTCATACAGGCTGTAAATCTATTGATTGGTGCCACCTGCATTAGGTGGGGCTTCCAGCATCACCCCCTTAATCCCAGTATCATACATTTAATCCATATTCACACACCCTAATCCAGCCACTTTCAAAACTCCCCACCTATGATCGCATGAGGCTTTGGGGGAACATCTAGACACAGCCATAACAACAGGCCAGATGAGGTCTGAGAGGTCCTGGGATCTCCATCTAAACTGATTGGTTAAGGTCCTTCCCTGCATGAAGCCAATAGGCAAAGATGGGGAAAAGTGGGCATATAAATTTAAGAAGCTCAAAAAATGCCAATTAAATAAATGCAAAGACAACCATGCTCAGAGACACAATAATCAAGCTGCTTAAAGTTAATGACAAAGAGATCAATAGAAAAGTTATTTGTGTCTTCAAACTTCCAACTCCAAGAAAAAGATTACAGATTGTACAAAGAAACAAGGAAATGTGCTCAATCAAAGGTGCAAATACAAAACTCCAGAGAAGAAACACGGATCTATGAGCTGCCTGGGCAAGAACATGAAATAACCATCATAAAGATGTTCAATAAATGAAAAGGGTGTCAGACAAGTAAATGAAATCAGAAAAATGATGCTTGAACAAAATGAGAATATCAACAAAGGAATAGAAACTATTAAAAGAGGACATAATCTGAAGCTGAAAATACAGAGTCCATCAAAAGACATAAGGCAGAAGAGTCAGCAAATTTGAAGGCAGGTCATGTAAAAATATCAAGTCAGAGAAATAATAAGGAAAAAGAATGAAGAAAATCAAAGACAAAAGGACAGATGGGACACTACATACTTTCCGTAAATTCAAGATGAAAAAAAAATATAGGTGCATAGAGCTTACTAACTTCAACTTTCCCAAATCTAAGGGGAAACGTGGACATATAAATTTAAGAAGCTCAAAAAGTTCCAATTAAATAGAAGCAAAGAGAACCACACTCAGGGAGACAATAATCAAACCACCTAAAGTTAATGACAAAGAGAACAAAAGAAAAGCAATTATTCGTATATGCAAGTGAGCTTCCATGAGATTAGTGGTTGGTTGTCCAGCAGAAACTTTGCAGGCCAGCAAGAATAGAATGATGCAAGCTAGATGTGGAAATAAAGCAAAATAGCAAAAGAATAGCACACCCAGCAAAACTGTACTTTAAAAATGAAGGAGAAATTAAGACTTTCTCAGATAAACACAAGTTGAGAGAATTCTTTCCCACAAGACTTGCTCTACAAGAAATGCTAAGAGGAGTCCCTTGAGTTGAGATGAAAAGATGGTGGCGAGAGACGTGGAGCCACATGGAAATACGAGGTTTTCCACATCACAGTTCACATCAACCACATTTCTCCCATTCAGTGGCTACAGGTGACTTATGCCTACTGGGTTGGGCAGCACCCAGTCAGAGGACAGAGAGTGGCATTTTTTTCCTGTGTTTTAATTGTCTGACATTGACATACGCATTTATATTTGTAAACTGCATTATACTGAGAGATATGAGAACTCACAATAAATGCAGATGAAAGCAGGTTCTCTGAGCTTTAAAGACAGTGGGACAGGGCTTCGACCTGTGAGTAGTTTGCCAACTCCCCTCTCAGTTACGGTAGTGATTCCATTTGACAAATGAGGTAATTAATTCCAAGAATATTGATTAAACATGCCTCAGTTTACATAACTAGTAAGAAATGCTGTCAGGTATCAGATTTAGGTCAGTGACATTCTGCAGTTCTTTCAACTACTCTATGATACCTCCATGAAAACCTTTTTGTTTCTGTAGGTTAGTGGTTCTCAAAGTATATCCCATGGAACTATTTTCAGTGGTTCTATAAGGTAAAAACCATCTTCATAGTGATATAAACACTTGATTTAAAAAAATAAACCATGGTATCATTTGTAGTGATAAACAAAGGCAATACTGAAGAAAGGAGGTGCCCTAGACTGCACGTACATTTTGCCACCACCTGCTCTGTTTCATTTAACAGTATCTTTCACGAAGCAATGAGAATTAGATTTCATTAAACCTCAACACTTGCGTGTAACTGTGTGTAATATTCTGTGTGGCCAAATGGAAATCTCCCACAGAACCCATGTGCTGTGCATAGCAGATGACCCAGGAAAAGCATATGAGTGGTTAGCTGACTGAGATGCACCTTTTACACATGGAGCTCCATTTTATTTTAAAGAATAACTGATAGACAAACTATGGTTATTCCCAATTGGGGATATTCTGGACATATTTTAAGTTAAGAAGAGAAATTGAGCCTATTACTGTAACAAAAACAACTAGCAGTATTTCTGGGCAATAACAAACTTAGAGATTCTAAATGAAAATTAGAATTTTGGAAAATTTCTATTTGCTACTCTGAGATAGGGCCTCTTAAGACTTGAATACTCTGATTAGATCAGTGGTAATGTTAACAGCTATAATTTTTAAGTATTAAATGACGAAATAGTTCAACATTTAGAATAGCTATATAACTTAGCAACCCAATGTTTTCCAAATTACCAAAGCATGATGTTATGAAATAATTTGTGTAATTTAAAAGATTCTTCAAAGTGTAAGAAAGACCACTGGCTTTTAATGTAAGAGAGGGAAGAAACTAATTGAAAAGGTTTCAAAAACACTTTTCAATTAGCATCTTAAAAACTACCATTGGTCAAGTTCTGGTGTAGTTTCTAAGCACTTCTATAAATATTTTTAGTAAACTGTTAAAATGGCCTATGCTTTCTAAACTACACATACAAAAACATTCACATATACATAGACAGATACACACACACACAGAGTTAGATTTTCTTCAGATATTACAAACAAAAAAAAGTAACAGGGCCGGGGATTTAGCTCAGTGATTAGAGTGCTTGCCTTGCAAGCACAAGGCCCTGAGTTCGATCCCTGGCACCACAAAAAAAAAAAAAAAAAAAAAAAGTAACAAAAGATTGAGTTCAAAAGTATACATGATTATTTATATGGGTGTCTAATGTTAAGTGAGATATCAAGTAATTTACAAAAATATAAAACAATGTCGTACTGCTTAGTATAATTATTTTATTTTAATTAATTTTGGATGCTGGGAGTCAAACTCAGGGCCTTGTGCTTGCTAGGTGAGTGCTCTACCATTAAGCTCAGTCCCCAACAGTATAGTTATTTTTAATGAAATATATCATTTATGTGAACATGGGATATATTTACATCATTCTTATTTTCAAATATATTGATATAGGTTTAAAATTTTCTCAGTTTTAACTTCTCATATGATGAATATTGCTTGATATCATCCACATAAACTCAAGCTTCCCGTGGTCCTTAACAACTGTTGAGAGTGTCAAGGGGCCCAAGAGAAAACTTGGAGACTGCTATTGTGGTTACATTGTGTGTGTGTGTGTGTGTGTGTGTGTGTGTGTGTGTGTGGTGTACACAGTAAACTCTCAGCTAACTGGGGGAAATAATGAGGGTTGTCAATTAAATTGCCTGTTTTTTCTTTG
The DNA here is from genome assembly GCA_004026905.1 of Hystrix cristata. Lineage (NCBI taxonomy): Eukaryota > Metazoa > Chordata > Mammalia > Rodentia > Hystricidae > Hystrix > Hystrix cristata. The sequence goes on along the minus strand of PVJO010008522.1, from coordinate 59,577 downwards.
ATCAAATTTGGGAGGAAAATGGAAATAATGAGACAAATACACTAATGTCAACTGTCTCCTCAATACAGAATCAGTGTAGGCTGCTTGTATGACTGTATGTGATCAACTCGCATGCAAAATAGGGCAGCAAAACTTGTTCTTCTTACTTATAGGGGTGGTTATAAGACTAATGATACAGAAAAAGGGAACTATTGCACATAATATTTTTGTATTTGAAACATAATGCAAATTTAAGCAACCATTATGTATCCTGAGGAAGTTCACACATGTTGATCCTGAGATTTACTTTCTTCATTTGACATGTTTACCAAATATCTAGATTTTGCCAATAGTGTACTAAACTCTGTGTCTAAAAAGATGATCAACAGTGGCCTCATATCTTCATTACATTATTATATTTTTTTCAAACTATAATTGAAACAACAATAGAAAAAAATTTTATGTTTCGCTATCAATTAATTAGACCATTTTATTTTCCAGTACGTTAGGGAAACACTTTTCTGTATCCTAAATAGATGAGTTATCATTAAGTAGCTTATTTGAGGATATCCTTAAAATTTGCTATCATCTGAAGTAGAGTTAGTATGATAAAACTAATTATATACATTAGTCTCTTTTGAAGTCCACGATTCTTCTGATGTTTCTCTTTTGGAGAGAAATAAGTCACTTCTGAAGAGAGAATTAACAATGAAATGACCAACTCCAGTGAGGCTGCAACACATTTATCTTTCTACCTGATCGGTTTTGGACCTCATCACAGGGAGTGCTTATTCCTATGGACTCATCCATGGTAGCTTCCGCACTGTGTGTCCTTGACTGATACCACTGAGGCCACCTCCTCAGTGTCCTCTGGTCCTGCCTGGGAAGGAGTCGGCTTTGCATTGTGCAGAGGAAGGGTTACCAGCGTCTCACTGTTAGCCAAGCAGTACGTATTTTCTGCAGACTCTTGCTCTGTGTCTTCTCCATTCATCACCATCTCTGCCTTGATTCCTTGTGAGCCTGAAAGTCACATTTTGAGTGACGCTTCCTTCTGTTTTTAGATAGACACAGGGCAGATTTCTTTTTCCACTGGTATATACAAAACCAATGTTCTGGGAGAGGCAAATTTTACGAAGTTTAACACCCGGAGTAACCAGATAATGATGAAATAACTCAAATTTTGAAAAGACAGTTCTGAAATTGCAGGAGTTTTGAAAGATTCAAAGGCTTATTTGAGTATTTGAACTACTATCTATCAATTCAGTGGCCCCAACATACAACAAAATAAGCCTGAAATTACAACTCCACTCACTATAAGCAATCTGTCCACCTCACAGAGTATCCAGAAAAAGATTCCATCTTCAGTTTTGTTAACACCTTCCAAGGCACTGAAACATATTCTCTATATTTTTTCATTTACTTATTTAAATCATGGTGCATCATTGCAACTGATTACTTTGTACATTGGAAAGAATTATTGTTAAGGAAAGACACAGAGTCAATAAATGGTTATTGTGACCTGGAAAGGAAAAGCTATAGGGTAACCTGATCCTTTAATCTCGTCCAGTTACTTTTCTTTGTTTGCCTAGAGCTCATTAGGCAGATGAATTTCCCCATGATTACAACCCCCACAAAAGGGCAAAAGCAAAGAGAAATATCTACTTTTGCTCAGTTTCAAATTAATCAGAAACCCTTCAGGCCCCAGTAGGTGCCCAAGGCACATCCTGCACCCATGTTATTTTTAGTTTAATGTGATTCTGCTGTTACTGGCAGCAAGATTGAAAACTGTCACGACTCTCCACCAACCTGGTTATTTCAGAATCCAGGCTTTCACAGCATTTTCCTCTAATGGCTCAGATTAGAAAAGAAAGGTTGTTTATACGTTTAAAAGGCCAAGGTCTCCAGTGCCATCAAAGCCGTGGCTGGTGGTTTGAGAGCAATGCAGCTTCCCACTGTGGCCACGGGGGCGTGGGTGAGCGACTGTAGATGGCGCTGGAGCCAGGCTTCCCTGGGCACCAATGTTAATTGGCCTTCTGTGACAGGCACTCAAGTTGGAAAAGCCTTAGCATTTTGTTTCATTTGGAGTGAAATGGACTCTAAGTAACAAAGGCTGTACATACCTTCAATGCCTTCTTTCTGCTCAGTTTCCTTTGCAGGGGATGGACTCAGATCAAACGCCATCTTGTCTCCTCCTGGTTCTAAACTGGCTACCCTTTGCAATGCTTAAGGAAAAACGAAATACTGTAGAATAATTCCTTATAATTGGAATTTCATTCTTAGAAAAATTTATAAGAGCGTGAATATGTTGCATGTTTCATTAACAAAATGCTTGCTCATGGAAACCAAACGAGAGGATGCACATGGACACAAACATCTCCTCAGACATTCCTGAGGGCTGCTCAGGGCTTGTGCACGGGGCCTCTACCCCTTTCAGCTTCTCTTCGCATCTCTGCTTTTTGCACTAGAGGGTGAGGTTGCTTATGTGTGAGTTTGGTTATTGCTCCATAATTCTCTGCTTATTTTCTCTTTGTGGTCTCTGTTTATTTTCTTAAAGTAATCGTCTGTCACTTACAATGCCATGAATATTGGGTGAAATAAGAGAATCACGCAGTTCTGATTTGGATAAAAAATGTTCCCCCAAAAGTTCACATGCTTTGAAGGGGGCTTTTGGACATTGATTGGATTGTGAGGCATTAACCTCATCAGTGGATTAATCCATTGATAAATTCTTGGCTTAATGTGGTGTTAGGAAGTGTGGCCTAGTTGGAGGAAATAGGTCACTGGCAGAGTGACCTAAAAGGAGTATTCTGTCCCTGGCTACATCCTCTCTCTCTGGAACTTCTCCTGTTCATGAGGAGTTTTCCTCCACCAGGTCCTTCTACCATAATATTTCTGTCTCGGCACCATGGACTGAAACCTCTGAAACCATGAGCTAAAACAAACCTCTCCTCCTCTAAGCTGTGGGGATCAGGAATTTTGTTCCAGCTATGGAAAACTGCCTGTGCATCAGAGGCACGTATTTTCCCCTGGCATTCATGAGAGAAGTGGCTGCAGAAAAGAGGTGACATCACACAACAAAAAAGCAACATGAAAGAGTTGAAGTTGAAAGCAGATGTTGGTGATAAATACTTAAATCTCCTCCTCCTTCTCCACCTGTCTAGTAAGGAAATGTGGTTCCTGCCTCAACCTTTCTCTTATACATTTGACCTTTCTTATGTGTTTTATCTTTATGGTAGAGTTTATGTACAGACAAGATTGAAGTCCTCCTGGACATTGGTGATTGCAATGTTGAAATCTCTACCAACAATTTTCTTCTCTCTTCTGAATGTCAGTCACTTTGTCCAAGTCCACTCCATCCTACTTTTAGCAGATGGAGGGATGACCACTGTTAGGCCTTGTGGAGAGTGCAGAAGAGGGATGTGGCTGTGGTGGGGTGGCAGAAGAGGAATGGAAAGGTCCCAAGGTGAGAGAAATCCAGCATCCATGTTTTGGCAGGTTTCCTTTTTAGCTAGAAATTTCATTATAGTATTTCTCCTTATTTGTAAAACCATAATAATAATGCCTGCACTATAATTCAGAGAAAATTGAGTTTGCCTGTGTAAAACCCTAAGGCCTGGCTTAAAGTGTTTGCCATCTCTATTATATAGATCATTCCAACCTATAAACCATAAGGACCATCCATTTTTAAGAGAAATACATGATGATTTTCATTACAGGGGTAAATTTATTATTCCAAAGAAAAGGTAAGAACTCACCAAATGAATCCTTGATCATGTCTCACTGCCCAGTTCTAGCACTGGAAGGGAATTTAGGCAACATTGTGTCAGACCCTCTCCTCCTACAGATGGGAAGCAGGAGTTCTAGAAGAATGTAGTGTCCACAGCGGGCTGGTGGGTAGGTCAGCTCTAGCGTTCAGCTTCTCCAAAGCTCCACCCGTATATATTTCTGGGAGACTAGATTGCCATTCTGTATATGAGCCAGAAAAATTCATAGGCAGAGATTCAAGCCGCTGTCACTCAGTCAAAGCACAGGCTTTCTTCTGATTGTATCCACTGCTGGAATTTGCCCTTCTGGTTATAAGTGCTACCTCAAAGAGAGGCCATGTGCTGGAGAGTCTGTACTGTATTGAGAGAGGCCAAAATCTTGTGGCAGGATTTGGTCTATTGGTTTGATTTGGAAAATTGCACATAGCTTTCTGGTACTCCACAAATTAAAGTAGAGTTACTATAATTCAGTTCCTAAGTATGCTGTATGAAATCAAATTATATCGCATTACTATTCCTATAGCTATCCTTAAAAATGTTTTTTTAAATCAGTATCAATATATGAAAGATTTAGAAACAGTCTTATGCAACCCAAGTTTCTATTTGTTATAAACAGAAAAGAATGTCTTGAGTGTAATAAGTTGTTTGGGCAAATCTGTTTTTGTCTGCTCTAACTGCTCATCTGTTATATCTGTGTCTGTTATGAACAGCGTGTAATTTAAGGGCAGTGGTTTGTGAAGAATGAGGCAGATGCCAAGGTTAGGAGGGAATCCCGACTTATTCTGTTAACCAAATATATCTTAAAATACTTTTAATTTTCAAGAACCTTTTAATCTTTACATACTTGGCTTTGCAATGTTACAAAATCAAAATAATTTATTCAGCTTAAAATACATACTTCATAGGGAAAAACAAAATAGTTAATTTAGGAATTTTGTGGCGAGAGGATTTCAAAAAAGTTTGCCCAGACCCAGGACCAAGAATTCAGATCCAATAAGTTACTTAATTGAAGACTAAAATGAAAACTATGGAACTGTAGAAGGAAAGTTTATTGAGATGTTAACATTTACTTTTTTTCATATCTATACAATTATGAATAAAAGCTATTTGTACCTTTTCCTTGTATTTTGGCTTCTTCATTGCAAGGAACATTTTAGTCTCTTTTATTCATTTGCAAGACATGGAAGAGGTTTACTGGGGACAATCGCTCGTCTTCCTGTGCAAGTTTAGAAAGACCAGATGCAGCGTCCGAGAGTGGTAAACAGGAAGCACTTGTAGGGGTGGGAGGAGAGAAGAAAAGTGACATTCCCCAGACCAGGGCGACAACAGATGCCTCCAGGCTCCTCAGGGGTTGAAAACCATGTCTCCGTACTAACTGCACCTGTGCGCTGGTCCTCAGGGATGCGGCTACATGAAGCCCCTGGGAGGGGTGGTCCTCTGATACCTGGCACTCAACCTCAGCACGGACTCCAGTGGCCACGGCCGGGCAGGGTCAGGAGAGGCGCTTGGCCTTCCAGGCTTAGAAAAAGGATACGGCAGACATGATTGCTAGGGCCAGAGAGTAAGGGGTCTTTTTATATGTGCTTCTATACTTTGCATAATTGGATTTTAATTTTCAATCAATTAGCCAGTCAGTCATTCAATTGAACATCTGAAAGGTAGAGCGGAAAACCCAAAGTGTCTGAGACTGAAATTGCCACCAGGCTAACCTGGTTTTGGAATCAAACTCTTTGCTGATTTAAAGAGCATCTATAGAAAGACAAATGTTTGTGAGTGAATGACCCGCCCCCAAATTCATACCACAACAATATTTTTAAAATTATCTTATATTTATGGTGAGCTTGGGAGGTTGAGTCCTAGGAAACTAAGCAGAAAACCATAAAACATGTTAAAACTTAATTCCACTTGTTGAAAATATTATTCTTTCCAGCTTTATTTTTGTTAACGTTTTTATTAGATTCATTTCTTTACAAATTGAATAGAATAAGAGTTTCTGTTTTGAGTATAGTTCAGCGAATTTTGATGAAAGGGTTACCTCCATCATAATCAAAATATAGGGTATTTCCATCACCACCCAAGATTCCTTCCTGCCCCTTTCTAGTGAATCCCTGTGACTACCTATTTTAACCATTACCGAATTTGGTTTATGTTAACTCTTTTACGGTTCATCCCTATGCGTATTCGTAGCTTCACCGAAGGATGCAAGAGGTTTGGGAATTTACCCCGCTTACACACTGGCCGGGGAGCGTGCCACCACTTCATGGATATTAGCCAAAGACACCAAGGGCTGAGGCAGAGATGAAGGACTTAGTACTGGTGACGCGGTAGGAAGCCAGACTGCAGCGTAATATCTTTGCCACCCAAGAGGGTCTCATGGGTTGGCATACACATTGTGTCACCAATGAGGAATTGGATCTGATGGTTCCAGTGGTATCACGGTGTGCTGCTACTGAGCTTTCTTCGCCTTAACCATGGAGGAAGGAATTATTTCCACTGTTGTTGGGAAAAAACAAAAACAAAAACAACCCACAACCATATAGGGAATGCCTCTGCCTTCCCAGGGTAGTTTTCATACAAACATCCTAGAAAGGACAGTCTAAGACAAAAGTTGTCACAAATATAAAAATAAAGTTCATTCCTTTTTTCTGTTGCATAATATTCCATTCGATAGAGTCAACATTACAGAGTATTTATTCATTTACCAATCAGTAGACATTTGGTCGCGCCCAGGTTTTGGTTTAATAGAGCTACTCTAAACATTCACACATGCATATTTATTTCCTTCATATTATTAAATATCCAGGAGTAAGAATGCTAAGTCATAGTAGTAAAAATGTTTAATTTTTAAAGTAGGTGCCAAAATAATTTGCAAAGTTGCTACCTTTTTGCCCTTCCATTTTCTCCTCCTCTGAACCAACACTTAAAGCAAACCTAGCACACAGGAAATCATTTTCTCGTTGTGTTTTTAATTTGTCATTCTTTAAAGAATGATGATATTGAGAGTTTTTTTTTTATTCTTATTTGCCATTTTGTACCATTATTGGTTAAGTTTCTGTTCAAATCACATTTTTAAAAATTCGATTAACTCTCCTCTTAATATTAAATTGTAAGTATTGACAAAAACAGTGTCTTTAGACAGACTTTAAAGTGTACTTCTCTGGCCGTTTATTCCCATAAGATGTTGTCTTTACACCCTGGCTTCAGCCTGCCCAAACCAGTTGTAACACTGTAAGTAGGGTCGGAGAGAATCCTCCCCCACTGTTAACGTAGAAGGCCTTGGCCTGCTTTCGGTGAAATCCTGCTGAGTAAATTGAAGAGAACTTGCTACCACTAACATCTCCTCTCAGTAATTTCTCATCCCCTGACCCCTCTTCTTGTCAGCTATAAGTCCCCAGTCATCATCTCTGTGTTTGGGGTTGAATCTGATCTCCCTCCCTGACATCAGTAAAGTCTGCCTTACTGTTTTAACAAGAGTCAGAAAAATTTCTTTTCCTGACCAGTGTTCTTTATATAATCTAGATACAAGTTTACCACACATGCATGTGTTTTGCAACTATCTCCTCAAGCCTGCTGCTACATTTTCATTTTCTTAGCACTGTCTTACAGAGTACAAAAAAATTTAATTTTTTTCAAGTCCAATTTATGTGTATTTTCTTTTATAGTTCAAGGGTTTTGTGTGTGTGTGCCCTGTAAGAAATCTTTAGCTCAAGGTTAGAGGATTTTTTTCCTGGTTTCTTACAGAAATTTTGTAGCTTTGGTTCTTACATTTAAGTTTATAGTCAAATTTTATATACGATTTGTGTTTACATATGATCTAATTTTTATATCTGGGATAAAGTAGTATTTGAAATTCTTTCCTTTTTTCTATTTTCTTTCACATGTAGATAGATATACAGCTATTACAATACTATTCATTGAAAATTTTTCCTTCCCCACTGAAGTGTTTTAAAACTCATCTCAAGCATCAACGAACTACGAGTGTGGGTCGTTTGCACACTGTGTTTTGCCCCGCTGGTCTGTTTGTCCTGTCTGACGTCAGTATTACCTTGTCTTGATTCCTGCTGCATGTCAGGAAGTCTTGACACAGGCGCCAGAAGTCCTCCAACATTGTTCTTTCCTATTTTTTTCAGCTACTCTAGATTCAGTGAATTTTCATTAAAAAATTAAAATTAGTTTGTCATGTTTCCCGATGATATTGTGATTGTGGACGCATTGGATCTATGGTTCAATTTTAGCAATATCTCTTAGCTATATTTTGAAAATATTCCTGATCTCTCAGCAATAGTGAGCCCTCTATTAAATGAACATGTTACATTCCGTTTGTTTTTAGGCATCTTCAAATTTCTCTAAAGAATGCTTCATAGTTCCCAGTGTTGAAATCTTGCATACATTTTTTTTTAGTTACATGGAAGCATTTCATTTTTGATGTTACTATAGATAGTATTTATTTAACTTCAGGGTTTTTTTTCCCCTAGTCTTTGAAAATAAATTGATTTTTGTATCTGGTGACCTTCTCAGCTCACATAGTAGTCTTAATAGTTGATCTGTACATTCCTAATATTTTCTAGGAAGATAGTCATGTTGTTGTCAAGTAAGAAAATTTTACTTTTCCCTTTCCCATTTGTGTACTTCCAGTTTCTCTCCACTGCTTCCTCGCTCTGCCAGAGCCCCCCAAGACAGTCAAGGACCCAGATATAGTAGACCCTATTGCTCTGTTCTCAGCCCTACTGGGAAAGAAGGCCCCAGTTTTTCACAACTAAGAATGAGATTACACTATTAAGTATGAAATTTTATGTAGCTATCCTTTATTAATTTGAATAATTTCTACTCCTATTTTACTAAGAATTTATATCATAAATTGGTACTAGAATGTTCCTCATATTCGTGTGTATGATGAGATGATTATATGCTATTTATTTTCATTCCATTAATATAATAATTTTACTGTTTTATTTGTTTATTTGTTATATTCCTGATGCTCCCCTTAGTCATACTATATTTTTGTTTTATGTATAGCTATATTCAGTCTGTTAGTATTTCACTACTCATTTTTGACTCCACAATGTTGAAGACTGTTGGTCTGCAGCTTTCTCTTCGTGCTGTGTCTTTTTTCTGGTTCTCTTATTAGGGCAAAATGAGACAATTTAAGCAAATTGCAAAGCGTCTTCTGGAAGTGTGCTTGTGGACTTAGTAGGACTTTTTTTCCTGAAATATTTCTGAAAGTTGTATTTGAATCATGTTTATGTTTTCCATTTCTTTCCTCATTGTGTTTCTCATTTTCCATTCTGCCTTTGAGACTATTTTCACTATTTCTAGTGAATGTTTTCGATCTTTGTTTTGTAATTCCGTAATTTCTGCCCTTTGTGTCTGTTTCTACGAACTGATTTTCTCTTGTTATGAGCTCTATGTTTCTGCTTCTTGTATGCCTGGTAAGATCCTACTGATTACTAAAATAGTAAATTTTATGTGCTGAATGCTGGATTTTGCTTCTTTTCATTAGGAAGTGCTGAAGCTTTGTACTGGGTGTAGTTATTCTCATTTCTGTCTTGTGCTGTCAAGGCTGACTTTGTAGTTTGAGAATGTCAAGTCTGTTAACAGTCTCTACTCTTGGATTAGCTTTCCTCATTGTGCTAGTTAGCTTTCCCATTGCTGGGAGAAGATAGCACAATTTAGAGGATGAGAGGTTTCTTTTGCTCACAGGTTCAGGGGTTTTAGTCCATGGTCAGGTGGCTCTAAAGCAAAAACAACATGGCAGAAAAGCGTGGTGAAACAAAGCTGCTTAGTTCATGGTGCCTGGGAAACAGCACAGGGACAGAGAACCAGCAAGAGACACACCCTCCCAAGGCAGCCCACTGACCCATTCCTCCAACTGGGCTCCACCTACAAACCACACATTTAGTTATGAACATCAGTGATTAATCCTGATTGGATCCCCCTGGCCCAGTTCACTCTCCTGGAGTCTCTTAATCCAGTCAAGTTGATGATTAAGATACCTGGCATGTTCTGGATGATGTCTACACACTTCTGAGGACTCTTCCTAAAGTCCCAAATATTACAAAGTCTCTGTAATGTGCCAAAGAAGACACAAATGATTCCAAACCTTGTGCTAGCTTTGAGAACTGTCTACTCAACTACTATCTGTATATTTTTTTTGTCCTCATGGTGAATCCCCCTCACTTCCTAAGTCAGTTCTGAGACAACAGCTCAGGGAAAATTTTTTTAGCAGAGCTCCTCTCTGGAATGTGTTGGCTCTCACTCTCTCTTCTCTGGTATTCTACATTATAATTTGTATGCCAACTTCAGTAAACTGTGGCCTCTCTCTCCGCAACTTGGCAAGACATCCCAGTTCTGTCTGGGTTCTCTCTCCTTATCTCAGGGCACACGCCAGCTCTGGGAAGCAACCTTGTTCCCTAATCTCCTTCCTCCTGTGTTGTATGATGTCTGACCAGAGATTTTTTTCATAATCAGTCGAACATATATGGGAATTCTATTGCACAACCTGCTAAAGTATATTTGTCACACCAGAATCAATTTTTGTGGTGTTTTTAGGTCCTTGGCAACCATGTACAGAATACGGGAAATTTTGAGTGGATCAACATGAACTTTCCTTGCTGTGGTCAAACAAGGTAAGCCTCCATCTTCTTGTTCCACTGTCATACTAAACAAGTATTCTTTCTCCAGTATGATGGTTTTTGCATTTTTGTAGGTTTATTTATTTACTTAGTGATTTCACTGTTTAAAATTGTCCATGAACATACCACTGAAGTTCTTTCTAGTAACCCTAAGTACAAGAAGCCTTGATGTGTCTGGTGGAGAAAATGTAATTAGACAAACTTCAGGTAGACATGAGTCATAGTCTTGTCAGCCATGAGTTTAATGCTAATGAATCAACAATATATATGAAGTAAAATCTCTTTAAACATAAACATACATAAAACAAGTTTCTGTATTAATTAGTTGACAAAAATGTTGGCATCAGAGCCTCTGGTTGGCTTCCTCTTTCATTGCAGAATATACAACTATATTCTTGGTAGCTTAAAAGAATATATATAAACATACATGCATTAAAAATGTATTTCTAAAGAACAAATGTGCATTTAGAATTCCCCATTGTTTAACACTAAGTAACCTGTTTAATATATGCAATCTCTGTTTCTTGTTTCCAAATGTGCACTAGACATGTTATATTTCTAACTTCTTGGCATATTGGTAATTAAGTCCTAAACTGCACGCTTCTTGTATCTTTCATCAAATTCAATAACATGTTCACAATCTCCAGACATCTCTCCATTAATGAATGATTATATTTAGGTGAGCCTGTACATGTAACCCGATGTTTATCTAACTTGTCTTCTTGGGAGCTGGCTCTTGTCTTTACTAAACATTGGCATTCCCTTAACATCTAACAGGGAGCCTACTCTTCTAAAGAATATTATTTCTACATCCTAAACTCACACATATCTACACTGAGCTGTGTTCCTTAAAAGCCCATAAAACTGGAGTCTGTGTGTGTATGTGTGTTTAATTCAGAGATGGACTTAAGTGTTAATGGAATTTAAGTACAAAGTAAGCTATTCTGAAGGACTGTGGAAGATCCCCTCTCACACAGCCTGAAGTCTCCAGCTAGACCACTTATTCCAGTGCTTGCTTCAGAAAATAAAGTTGCCCTGTCCCGAATGCAAAGACCCCAGACAGAGACCCACTAAGCAGTGTGAACTGCTGTCAGAGATGCCAAGGAGACTAAAATCTGAAAGCTACCTCGCAAACACTCATCTGAGAAAGAAGGTGGCGTGGCAAGTGTCCTGGAAGAGCAAGAATTCTAAAAGGCAGGGGGTACAGCGGAGAGGCAGAGCCCAAAAGTAAAATAACAATTTTGAATGGCATTTAGAAAAGCTATAATTACCTTTTCACTACAGCTCCACCAAGCTTATACTTATCAAAACGTACTGACAAGTCTCAACTGTGGCCTTCTCACAATTAGAGAATGGGATTAATTCCATAATTTTATGCTTCTAATTCAGCAATTTCCAGAGCTTCCTGAAATCCAGTGCTGGAAGCTTGTTTGATCTTTGGTTGCCCCATTGCCATCCAATGGTAAAGTGTGTCATTCACAAGAGTTACGTGTCCCCCACCAAAAGTACGCAGAGATTCTTTGGTTTTTGTGAGGTCTCTGCAGTGGTTGAGGAAAACCCTGCAGAAAGCAGCAGCAACATTCTCACGGATTCGGCTTCCTTCCTGCACAAATACCCTGAATTTACACTTCCCGGGTGGATGTCTCAGATTCCTGGCTTGGGTGTGTTCTGGGATCAGGCTGTCACTCCTTTGTCTTCCTACTTTCCAATTCTCTGAGAGATAAACTCCATAATTGTGTCAGGAACTGCTGCTAGTCAACAATTTTGGTTGGTAAGTACTCCCAGGCTGGCGTGGAGGCAGGCTCAATATATTAAGTAGAACATCAGATTTTTATTTAGCATTTAGGCCCTAGATTACAGCTGGTTAAAAGCTGTGCACTTGGGGAAGTCCATAGCCTGTCTTAGTGGACCACTAACCATTGTCTGGATTGGTCCACCTCTTTTGTTCCTCTCCATCCGTGCTGCACTGGCTTTAATCATCTTTCTCCCTAGTTAACACAGTGGCCGCTTAACCGATTTCCTGCCTGCTCTTCCCTACTCCATTGGTTCCCCAGGCAGAAGTGAGAAGACTTCCCTAAAATCACTTCACACCTGTTGTTGGGTATATTTCAGTCTCCCCTTCCCTGTAATGAAGTCCAGCCCAGTCACAAGCTGACTCCTGCTTATGTCTCTGCTTCTTCTCTGGCCACTTCTTCATTGGTGGATTCCCCTTAAGATTATCTGCTTCCAGCTCCAGTGTCCCTCCCTTTCCATCTGCTGTCTCTGATTGGATGCTTTCCCTCCTTCCGTCTCCATTTCCATGTCAGTGTGTATATCACATCGCATGGGAATGCACTGACCTCCCAAATGCCCAGTGCATGTGAGATACACAACCTTCCATCTTTACACAGCCTTGTTTCGTATCACTTCTTGGTATTCTTTTTTGCATTCAAAGAATCATTTGCCTTGCTGTCTTAACCTAGACTGTACATCTCATGATGGTAACTTTGTGTGTCGACTATGAGTTTGTGTGGGGAACAGAGTGAGGCTGTCAGAGGCTCAGGGCACCATCACTGATGATCCTTTTAGACTCTGGAGCCCTCGTCATTTACAGAAAGCAAAACCTTACAAGTGTTCTGTACAGCATTTCCTTGTCACATACTTTCATTTGTGAAGTGAGCCACAAAGACCAATTCCACAAAAAGAACAAGTTTATTGCTTTGAATTTTAGGGGAAAATATTAGTCTGTAAGATCCTATGGTTATATAGAGTTTTAGAAATTCTCTTCCATTAACCACGACTCCATGGTAGGGATGTCATAAAAGACTGGCTGAAAACGTCTAGTGACAGGCATGTTGCTGATTTTAATAATACAATAATAATCTATTTTATAATTGAAAAAGTTTGATTTTATGAAAAGAATTTTATATCTCTAATATACACCCAGAAAAGTTTTGCATTCTGATGTCTTTTTTTTTTTTTTTTTTTTTTTTGGTGCTGGAGATTGAACTCGGTGCCCTGCACTTGCTAGGCAAGCACTCTAACCACTGAGCTAAATCCCCAGCCCCTATTCTGATGTCTTAGAAACAGCACATTTTCTCTTCCCAAAGGAAAGTAAAATATTTGATAAAAATTTTCAAATCCTGAAAGTCTGTTCATGACACACACACACACACACACACACTAATAGAACATACTCTGGCCATTAAAAAAAACAAAAACAAAAACAGAAATTTACTTTTCCCAGTTCTGGAGGCAGAAAAGCCCACAGTCAAGACGCTGGTGGGCTCTGTGTCTGAAGAGGGCTTCTCTCTTCTAAAATGTGCTTCACCTGGCAGAAACAGAAAGGCAAGAAGGGTCTCACTGGTTCCCTCCAGCTTTTTTATGTAGTTGCTAATCCTGTGTGTGAAGGTTCCATCCTTTTAATTCTACTATATTTGTAATTAATATTCAATACATGGATTTCAGATGACATTCATACCACACCTGTGACTCCAAATACAATCTATATATGACTTCTAAATGGATCATTCTGTGTATTCTGAATTTATTCTTGAAATCTAGGTTTACATGGCTAAGTACCCACTAGAGACTTCTTCTTGGGTCTCTCAGGTGTCTTAAACTCACAGTAGCTGAAGCTTTCCTTTGGCCACAAATTCATTTTGTTTCTACCTTCACTATTCACTTATTCACCGAGTCTCTAAATCTAGAAACTTCAGTTTAAATTTGACACTCTTCACCCAATCAGCCATCAAATTTTCTGTGTTTTACTTAAAGGTTTATCATTCAATTCTTTCCTTCACATCATTTCAAGCTTCCGCTTCTGCTCATCTTGAAGGCATAGACTGTGTTTTATTTATTTTTCTGTCCTCAGTACTTGTACTAGTGACAGCTGGCTCAGTCAACCCCTTGTTGAATGGTCCCGTTCACGTATGAAGGAGGCACTTGGAGGCCCTTGTTCTGCCAGGTACTGGTTCCCCGTTAGAGTGTTCACCTCTGTTACAGGATGGTCAGCTCTTCTCCAGCCTAGCCTGGTTCCTGCCAGAGCAGAAGTTCAGCTATGTTTTCAAAGACAAAGGAATTGAAAATTCCTTAATCATGGGTTATAGGTTCATCCTTTAATGCAATGTATTAGTTATCTTTCTAGAGCCAATGGTTTGCAAGACAGCAGATTTAGTACAGGACATTTACAAGTTACAACATTCAGCCCATAAACTGAATGTCTCTCTATGCACTGGAGACCCAAAAAATCCAATCAAGGGCTGGGAGCTCATGGCAATGCCCCATTTACAGCCTTGTCTGCACTAAATGGCTGAAGAAATCTATACTGGAACCAGGATAAAATGCTCGCAGCAGAGATGAAGACCAGAGCTCCCCTGAAGCAACAGCAGCCATCCTCGACGATAGCAAGGCCCCGACAAGAACAGCGGCGTTCCCTTCAGGAGAACCACCCACGACAGAGCTTCTCCTGGGAAACAGCCGGCCTATCTTCTGCTTCTTGTTCTCCTTAATGTTTTGTTGGCAGTAACCTTCAGATGGGTCTTCTATGCCCAGAATCACACCAACTCAATCCAGCTGGGCGTTCCTGCTCAAGCTGACCACAATAATAAGTTCACCACATACAATATGTAAGAATCTTACTTATTGTGTGCTAGTGATACATAACAAGATGACAACCTTGATCACAGCCGAGAAAGCTAAGTCTAAAATCAATACTGTGAAGAAATGCTTACAAAATATTATCGAGTCAAACCTTTCACAAAATAGCATCCTTATAACTATATCTGGTACGATTGAAGGCATATTTCTCTCTGATATAGAGGTATTTGGAAACTTAGTGTTGGAGAATTAGCAGTTATCATCTTCTTGTATAATTTTAGTTTATGGTTATTTTATACAGTATTCTAATTTAAATGTCCTAAACTAGATATATATTGCTATTCCAGAGTCAGTTAGAATATATATTGTATCATTTTAATTAGTAACACACTTGCCAAGCTCCTGAAAACTATCGCCCATTGCCTATTATTCTCTGTGGTGCTAAAGAGGCAGGGTTGATGATTTTCCAGCATTTTCAGCATGCTCTTTCATCCAGAGTGTAAATGGACTGTAGTTTAACAGTTAGCAGAGTAAAAGATGAAGTTGGAAATTGAGTGTTGCTCAGGAGTGGCAGAGAAGGTAGGTGTGTCTGTGTTTGCGTTGCGATGGGTGCATTTGTCATGCATAAAAGAGTGAGAATGAAGGAAAGTAAAGTGTTGACAAGTGCTGTTCCTTTTCTGAGATTCCAGCGATGCTGACATCCTTGTCTGAGCAAATAGCACTTGTCTTAAAACAGGAAAAAAGAAGAATAGAGCAAATTTATTTGGAAAAACTAAACCAGCTTAGAAGATAGGGTGACACTCTACCGATATCACAGAATTTATTTTTCCTTCTTTCATTACATTTTTATAAACATGGGTTATGTGAAAAAGACAGAAAATATGGCACATAAATCTTAAAATGTGTATACACACAGATAAAATAAAGATTTTTTTCGATATAGACTTCTATTTCTACTTGAAAATTATGTCCAGTATGTTAAAACCAGTATGTAGCAAGTGTAAAATACTTCAAAGATTTCTGACAGTAAAAGAAGACAAAAATAGAGGCCCACCAGGAATAATACACATTAAATTAATAACCTAGAATTAACCATTCAGTTAGGAAATGGGACCAGGTGGTGGGAAATGACATTCTAGGAGTGATGCCTTCAATTTTTCTCCCTATATGAAGATGATTTAATAGCCAATGTTATTAATCTTTATTTGGAATTCTTTTGAATAGCAGTATGTATTAGGATCTGGATCTTAAATATCCTTGAGAGACTTGTGTAGTTTATTTTTTTTTCTGTAGTGCTAGGGATAGAACTCAGGGTCACTTTACTACTGAGCTACATCCCCAGACCTATGGATGTATTATGTATGTATTGACAGGGTGTCACTAAGGTGCCGAGGCAGGACTTGAACTTGCAATCCTCCTGCCTCAGCCTGTAATCCTGCTGGGATTACAGTCATGCCCGCTACATCAGGCAATGTATTTTCTTGGTCATCAGCCGTGGCACTACTGGGAGGTGGTAGAAGCTTTAGGAAGTAGGGTGTAGTGGAAGGAAGTTAGGTCACTGGGCCACAGCCTTGAAGGGGATGTTGGAACCCTGACCAGTTCTTGTCCGTCTGTCTTTGTTTCCCATCCACCATGATGTGAACAACTTTGTTCCATCCCTCTCTCCACTATGATGTTCTGCTTCCCTGTTGGTCTAAAAGCAGCAAAGCCAGCCAACCATGGACTAAAACCTCTGAAAACATGATCCAAAATAAATAGTTCCTTCTTGCAAGTTTAGAGTTTCAGGTATTTTGTCATAGTGACAAAAAGCTAATCAATACAGTGTACTTTTTTAAAAAGTAACTATTCTTTTATAAAAGGCCTACTTCTGTAACAGTTGTTGTTGCCAAATTTGGGGGAGACAAGGAAGTTGGAGAGGATTTTTCACTACCTCATAGAGTATTTTCTTTGTGAGAACCTGAAGCATGAAATGCTTATGCTTAGTAGTAAGAACAGTTACAAATTCCTCTTAAGAGCTAGATACAAACTTATAGATTACATCCAACTGTGTAAGAGACAAAGCTTCCCCTTTGGGTTCTATGAAGCTTACGGCCAGCGTTTGGTGCCATCCCCAACTGCCTCTTGAGGAAAAAATATTCTTATTTTAGTACTGGCCCGTGATGTCACTATACATGAAATGACATGTGGACAGTGGGCTTCTGTGAGCCGAGGTGACCCAGCTCCACGATGCTACTGTACCCACCCATTGCACTGATGCCTTTATCATGTTCTCTTTGCCCATCTTCCTGCTCCCACATTAATTTCTCCTAACACCTTTTTCATTCACATTTTTAGCAGATGTTACTGGGTATGGTTTTGGTATATTTAAAACACCTTAAATTGTTCCTGAAATAAGATAAAATAAAGAAATACACAATGACATTAACTAATTAGTAGAAAGACTCATTTAATACAAAGACTAATTCTTCCTATGGCATTTGTCCTAAGCATAACATTTTTCTTTGTTTTCCATAAGGAAATGCCCTAGTCCATTTATTCAGCTGTTTTATTTTTTTTAAAGAATAATGTAGTATTAAGTGTGCCATTCTATAGTTTATAAACTATGTAGATTGACTTAGTTGTCTCCACAAACCCTATGAGGCCAAAAGGGAAGATACTACCATCCCGACTTTTTGGATAAAGAGGTCCCCAAATTGAAAAACTTACTTAAACTCACAGAGCCTGTAATTAGTAGATATCTTGCTTTCATGCTCCCAAGACCCCAAAGACAAGTTACAGTTTCTCTCCTCTTGAGAAGTATGACAGATACTTCTTTGCACTGTGATTATTTTTCATAGCAGGTTAACACATTTACTGCTGCCACCATTTGAGCATTACTGGGATTTTGAATCCAGAAGATATCAACAGTGTATCTGCATCTTTAGTTCCAATGTATATATATATATATATATATTTTTTTTTTTTTTGGTGCTGGGGATGGAACTCAGGTCCTTGTGCTTACAAGGCAAGCACTTTAACCACTGAGCTAAATCCCCAGCCCCCAATGTATACTTTTGTTTTAAAATTATGAAATAAATTATGGGGAATTCTAGACCCACGATTCTCTGGCAAGGAAAATTTTCAAGTAAATGATGGTCACCATAGCAGACCATTAAATAGAGGGAAAGTGTGTCTGATGGGTATCTTTCAAGGGATGGTAAGTTCTGCATAACTCATGTAAACCTTGAAATCTGTAAAGGCAATACAGCGAATGAAGGGAGGGTAAGAAAACATTGCAGAAGAACCTCTCCAGTTAGTTCCATCTTTCAGGAGCCAAACTCTAAATCTTTGTGGAATGACCTAGGAGGAATTTTGTGCAGACTGCCGTAGCTGAAGAGCCAGAGAGGCACTCTGATGGTGAATTGCAGAACTGCGTTTCCAAGTGGGTGTACAGATCTAGTATTGATCGCTCGCTTCTGTCCACCAACCCCTTGCAATAAACAACCTTGCAAGCTTGTGCACTGTTGGGAAGCAGAGATGCATTATTTAAGAGCAGCTAATCAATATAAAACAAGCCTCCCCTTTGTTACAGCAGTACTATTGATAGACTGCTTCTCCCTTTTAAATTTTTATTATTTTGCATTGATTTCTGAAACTCAATTCTGTATCTTACTTTTCTTCCATCAGTAACTGTGAGCTGAGCTCTACCTGACTAGAAACCTAACATCCTTTTTGAATCACAAATTACCGAACTTAATTAAGGAACAATTAGTTCAGAGTTTTTAAAAATCATTCAACTCTGCTCTAATCAAATTTAATGAGTGAAACACATTAAATACAAGATTTTGGGGGAGCTTGCATGTAGAAAAATCTGAAAAGACAAGATGATTGCTGCTGCACATGTTTTAGGGAGTAGGCTGTCAAAGTTCCCCATTTAGCCTGGTGAACGTGGGAGGAAATTCAGGCACATAACTATGGTTCACACTAAAAGGGATTTGTGCTCTAAAGCCTGCTGTATCAATGGGAGAATGAGGTCCTTAGTTTTCTCCCTTTCTTCCTTCCTTTTTTCTTCTTAAATCTTAGCTGAATTGTCTAGAATAAAACATTAATGGCAGCTACATTAGGCACTGCTGCACTTGAGTGCTAACCCCTAACCTGCCAAACCTAAAATAAAATCTTATCATGTGTGCAGACAGCGTGAGAGAGTGAGTCAGTTGTGGGCTATACACAGGTGCATGCAGATGTGTGCAATTATGGGACCTGGCTGCAAATAAGCCAAGAAGTGCTAGCTGCTCTGTTCATTCGCTGTGTTACTTGTAGTTTTTTTTTTCCCCTATTATGAAGCAATAATAAAATAAAGTTAGGATTCTAGATAATTCATGGAAGGACTATGCACCAAGGAGATTTCTTTTCAGTCAGTTCTGCACAACAGTAGATTGTTGCCTAAATTATGTTTGCTGTTAAAAAATAAATACAAGTTGCTCTGCCAAAATGTATGAAATTCCCGAGGAGTGAAATAGAAAATACTAATTGCCCCTACTTCTACTTGTCAAACAATAACTATTACGTTGTTAAAATTTTGGTGCGGATAGCTTGAAATTCAGTCTCTGTATTTTCCCCCTTATGTTATTAACACACATTACTTTGGGGTAAAAATTATATGGACTATCATTTCTAATCCTCGCATAATTTTGTACAAAGCGACAGAATCCAGGTCATAAATTATTTTAATGGTATTATTTTTGTTACCAGTATTTAAAGAGCCACTCTGGCATGGCATCCAACACTAACGTTGAATTATATGTTTACTATAAATGTTAAATTATAATTAATTTGCTATGGGACAAAGCATTGTCAATATTTATGCATTAATGTTTATTCATCAGGGTCAAGAATTTTATAGCCAGGTTAATTAAGTACAAATAAGAAAAAGAAGCCAGAACTGGAAGCACGAGCTCTGGATAAATTAGAAGCAGGAAGTTAGGAGAACATAAGCTAAAGGGCTACCAGAAGCAGGACCATGTAAGCTCACAAATCAAAATAGGCTCCAAATGGAAAAAGGGCCCCCAAAAGAGGAAAGCGGCAAAGTGCAGATTTCCAGTTACACCTTATGTTGCTTCCATCCTCGTTCTCATTCAGTAACACTCAACATGTATTGAGCCCTAAAAAATACATCATGGTTGGCTTCCAGAAAATTTAGAACCAAATTGATGAGCAGTCCCTAGAAAGTACACCGCACTTTCACACTGACCTTTTAAATCTCATATTAACTCCATTCTATGTACTCACTCTTGGATTTTCTTAACCTTCTTCAAAACAGTGTTCTTCTTATGGTGTTTATAGGTATATCATCTTAAGCCACGTTAAACCATGTCTGGGATGAAGCCAAGTGAAGAAAACACAAGATACATTAGGTGAGCTAGAAACCCACAGGAGTAATCAAAGAAGGGATGGTTTCTTGAAGGAATTAAGTCTCAAGAGCTGCTAGAACAGAGGGAGGTGAAATGACTCACAACACACTCTCTGTACCTAAGCTGCCTCGGTGGTCCGAAGGTAACTGATTGTAGTCTTGCTAATGAACTCCTTGGGGGTCAGAATAAATGACTTGATGTTAATTTGGTTTTCATTTCTGGAAGGGATTTAGCATATTTAGTTATTTATTTAAATAATTTGGATAAAGTTTCTGAAGTTCCTAATTTTTAATTGAGACCAGGAAAATGGAAAAGCTAGACAGTTAGAAAAGCAACACTCTTATTTAAGGAACTACCAAACTAATTATCAGAGCTTAATGCAAGATTTAAATAACCTGAGGAAGATTTTTGAATGTAGAACTTTAAAAAGAGAAAATAAATTAGTTTGAGATGAGCTTTGACTCTTACAGATGAAACAATTTCTGTTAGATACAGGTATGATTAGTTACTGCTTCTATGAGACAAATCTGCTTTTGTTGAATACCGTCTCACTGGGCAGTGGAAAAACTCTTCCAGCTGCATGTGTTTAAGGGTAAATTCAATGTAGCTCAATCCTTTTCTAAGATTTTTCTTGAATTTCATGTTTGTCCCTGCTGGGTTGAGCAGCACTTCAGTGACTTCCTTCCCTCTCTGTGCTACTGATAACTAAAACAGTTCTTTTGCACTGAACTACGTCCCCAGCTCTTCTTTTTTATTTTGTGACATAGACTCACTAATTCACTAAGTTGTCCAGGATGCTCTCAGACTTGGTGATCTTCCTGCTTCAGCCTCGCAGAATGTGGGATTACAGGCATCAGACACCACCACACCCACCATATTAAAAGTCATTTCTTGATTACATTTTGTTTTGTTTGTTGTGACTTGTATTTAAAAATTCTTTAAAATTCTCTTTGTGTTCCTTCCCATCAGTAGCCCCTAATGATAACAGTTATACTGACTGTTAACCCTATAGAATAGTTTCACCTGTTGTTAAAATTCATGTTGGTGGAGTCACGTAATTGGCATTTAATTTGCCTTCTTTCATTCAATATAGATTTTTGAGGTCTGTCATCCTGTTTGGACCTGCTGTTCATCCTTTCTCATCCTGTGTAGCAATTCTCTATACAGAGATACTGCAGTGTTCTCATTCATTGTCTGGCTGGTAGACATTTGAGTCATCTCAAGTTTTGAGTTATTATAAATAAAGTTACCATGAAGATTCTCCATCATGTCTTTGAATGGATAAATGCACTCATTTCTCCGAGCATTCTGGAGTGTTCACATAGAGATGGAGTTCTTGGGATACAAGATACACATAGACCTATCCTTTGCACGTACTGCTGAAAAAGTTTTTAGTGGACTTGATCCATATATTTAGCAGTACTTGATATTATGAGATTTTTGTTTTATTTTTACATTGCATTCGTTATTCTGAGTAAGCAGCAGTATCTCTTTTTTTGTATTTTTCTAATAACTAGTGATATTGAGAACTGGTTCGCATCCTTAGCCATTTGGCTGTCATTTGTAAACTGCCTGCTTGGTTCATTTAGCCATTTCTCCAGTAGGCTGTCTGCCTCATTCTTGATGAATTGTATAATTTCAGTATCCAAATACTGCACAGGTAGAACTTGCTTTTCCATAAATTTTCACCGCTATTCCTTTTGCTATGTTGCTGTTGTTGCATTCATCATCCCATGATCTGTATTCTACTTTGCTCTTTGTTATTTTTCCTTCTTACTATGATCTGCCACTGCTCTCTAGAACACGTGACCTTTATGTTCACTTGCTGAACAATAACCTTTCTAACATTCAGGGGGAGCCCAAAATAAGATTTCAGAATTTGGGACTAGTAACTTCCTTGCCAAATCTTGCCAAGGGTTCTTTTGTTGGGTTGCCTCTCAGCATCAGTGATTTTCTTGAGGACAACCCGTTTTTTAATTGCTAATTCCATTGGTTACTCTGGGTTCACACCGGCTCGATGGGTCTGTCCTGGCTGTTACCATTTCCTTCACATCTGCCCTGGATTCCAGGTCTGCAGGTCCTGGACTCTGCTCCCGCTTGGTGGAGCAGCATCATGTTTGACAGTGAGAAATCGCCGCTAGCAGGGATCCAGTAGCAAGGTTTTTCTGTGTCTTACTGCAGATTACCTCTTCTTTTACCTGTATACTACTTCCCATACAATACAAATTGGACTGCTTGGTTTCCAACAGGGAGAAATTCAACCTGTGACAGTACACTTAACAATTTCTTCTCCTCAGACAAGCCTGTAAGTTTCGATAAGGAGGGGGACTAACAGGACGAGAGGCACTGACAAAACATGCGTGTGTCCTGTCTTACATATTGACAGTTAGAAACTCACAGGTCTCAAATGTGTTTCAGGTCAGACTAGCTCCAGAAGGGCACCATTTCTACTGCCTCAGAAAGGACTTAAAGGGTTGAGGGTGTGGCACAGCAGCAAAACGCTTACTTTGCACACTTGACTCTGTGGGTTCCAGCTCTTATACCCCAAGGGGAAAAAAGGATTCTAAACACTCTTTTAAAATCATCCATTTTAGTGTTCTGGTTTCAGTATGAGAAAATGGGGTGAGTGATTTGATGATCCCACACCACGCCATGTGTCTGTACTCAGGCCTCAGTCTGTGATGATGGGAAAGAGAGCGATGCCTGGTGTGTGTATACAGCAAACCAAGTCTCCAGCAGTCACGGATCCTCAGTTCTCTTGAAGAGCTCTGATTTCCACTCGTTCAGGCCTAAGCCCAGCTGTCAAATTCAATGACTGAATTCTGAGTCTCTTGCAGCCATCTTTAAAATTAATTTAACAGGTTTCTATTATTGCCGTCCCAAGCCCCTGGCATTTAGATCACACTCAGTAGCTGTTTCCGTGTGAATCGTTGTCCAGTGAATCTGATTGAAGTGACTTGATCCAGTTAGTTTGAATTTGGAGTAGGTTTGTGTATATGGAACTCAAAGTCCAGGTCCAGGGATATGTTTTATAGTCTCTCTTTTCTGGAAAAAAAAAATCTTCCTGTTACTCCATTTAGCCTGTCAAGCTGTTGGGCCAGCAACTTTATTTAATGAGTTATCACCTGGTGGGGTTTCATATGTCCCTTTCCTGAGGTCACCTCGTCCATGATCCGTTTCTTTCAAGTACCCTCACCTCCAAAGTTTCTGTCAGCTCCACTCGTGCCATCAAATTACGGATCAGTGGATCATAATCAATCAATGGATGAATCCACTGATAAAATTAGAGCCCTCGTGATCCAGGCACTTTCCAAAAGCCCCACTCTGCACACATGAGCTTGTTGGGAGACAATTTAGATCTAAACCACAACACCGAATCTTTATCCTGAAGGGATCCTTTTGTTTTTGTGTGTATGTGTATACACAAGTGTACTTACGCATGTGAACTATGTGGAGATACACGTCTGTGTGTCTAAACAGATACATTCATATATTCATTTTCCAAAAAGCTCATCCTGTCTTCTTCATGAGTGAGAAAATTTTATCATATTTATTGATAGCCAGAAGATTTTCTGAAGCCTGAGTATTCTCCTTCTAGGTAGTTCATGTTTTATCATATATCACTTGTTTAGGGTATGTTTACATGATATAATTCACAAGGATGTGTATTTGATAATCTGATTTTAAAACATCTAAGGTCTGTGTCATATTGACTCTTATTTCCATAAGTTGAAGAGTGATTTTGAAAAACTCTCATTTCAATCTAATTGCTGACTCTAAATGTATAACCCTAATGTAACATGGAAAAGAGGAAAAACAAATAGGATAGATAATATGAAAGCATTCTGCTGGAAAATTTCCATTTTTCCAGAAATTCATATTACTTTATGCTTTGCTATAAGAGAGACAACATGTGAAACATTTTTTGATACTACTTTATATTCTCATAAAATTTTGTGCATATTTCAGTATGAGGAGATAATAAGGAGCCTACTAGGATTTCAAGTTTTACTTAAAATGTAAGCTATGTGTCAGTTTTAAGAATTTCTATTATGAAATATAAGGTAATAATAGAAAAATACCAAATGTGTTTTAGTTCCAAGGTAAAAGGTATGTTTAAAAAAGTTCTCTATGAATAATCTTCCAATCCATTTTATATTAGCATATCTGCCTTAGATTTGTCCAAAGTTTTTTTTTTTTTTTTTTTTTTTTTTTGGTGCTGGGGATTGAACTCAGGTCCTTGTGCTTGCAAGGCAAGTGCTTTAACCACTGAGCTAAATCCCCAGCCCAAAGCTTTATAGTGTTTAAAAATTTTAATACTTTCTATTAAAATAGATTTATTTTATTAAAAGATGTCTTTCTATTAAAATAGGTGTATTTTAATAGAAAGCATGTATCTCTTTTAAAATATGTCTATGCGGTTATAGAGATAAAATATGTCTATGCAGTTACAGAGACGAAACATTTATTATCCCCGTATTTCATTTTCTGTTTCCTTCAAACTCCTCCCTCAGAAACTATCAAAAATTTCTATAAACTCATGGATTACCAATGAAATCTGTCATTCAGTTACCAAGCCAGCTGGTTTGGAAGTAGAATCTAAGATGATGTATTCCTTTAAGGTGTCTAACCAGATAGACGCAGCTAAATTTTCTCTAAAATATTCACTAAAATACTCTTCCAGGAAGCAAGAGGCGGTAATCAGATATAGATATAGGTGTAAATACAGATATAGAAGAAACAAGATTTATCAGTTAATTACCTCAGACTGCTTCATTATTATACGGCTCTTTAGTGTGAAAAAAACAGCAAACACAAAAAACTGAGATTGTCAAGTTTTCTTCGGCCTCTTTTAACCACGTCCCTTCTTTGGGGAAACATGGCAGAGCCTGCCACTAATGGAGTCAGGGTGCTACATGAGGACATGTGGGCCAAAGGAAAAAGATGGCAGTTTCCCCCTTTTGTAGACATATATTTGCCTCCCCTGTTTCTTGCCAAGACTAGAAAGAAGAAATTAATATCCCTTACCTCTTGGCTAAAACTTAATTTGTAAATGAAAATATGTATTTCTTTTGTCAAAATCACATGTTTGGTGGCCTTGCTTAGGGAATGAAGGGCACGTACTCTTCTATGAGGGTACATTTAGGAAGTCCCTCTAGGCCAGATGTTATTGGCAAGTGCCACTATAATTAAGGCAGCAATAGTCAAATTACAGAATATGCTACGAACAGAAAAATTCTCTACAAAAATAAAATTCTCGAGTCCTGGTTGTACTCTAAAGTATATACAGTCGTATTTTGCACATAATTGTAGTTGATGGTAATGTGATTTTTTCTTTTTCTTTTTCTTTTTTTTTTTTGGTGCTGGGGATCGAACTCAGGCCCTTGTGCTTGCAAGGCAAGCACTCTAATCACTGAGCTAAATCCCTAGCCCTGGTAATGTGATTTTATCTGTCAGAATATCATATCCTGACAGAGCCTTAGAGAAATGAAATGTTTTAGGCTGTGGGGCAAGTTGAGATTTCCATGTATGGCTAATCTACCAGTACTTGAGCACAAGGATTTCAGAATCCCTCGGAAGAAATGCTTCCGATCCCATATGCCCTAGGATTTGTGCTGAAGCTTCCTTTGGGGAGGAAGCCTGGTGTATTTCTTAGGCATTTTAAACTCTCTTCCCCAATTCTCCTCCCAAAGTATCTTTAAAAACTAATCAGATCCACTCTCCCCTTAGAAAACCAAAGGACAGCAAGATGCACGACTTAATCAGGGTGGCCACCTAAACTACAGGCAAAGGCAAGAGCAGTCCTAGTGCTCAGGTCTTGTGCAACACCTTCCAGCTTTCCCTGTCTATGAAAGAAAGTGTTTCATTGGTTATAATCCCAAAATTTTACCTGAAAGCACTAGTAATAAGCCAGAGATCAGCACTTTCATTCTAAAAGCTGGCCTATCACAAATTATTGCAGCTTACCTTCATTTTTCATCCTTTGCTTATTTAACGAAGGAAGGACTAATAAACAGTCAGGTCACATGAGTAGACAAGAGAAGGGAAATCCAGAAATCAAGGTTGTGGAAACAGTCATCTCCTGAATAATCGCAAGCTGGCTGTGATTAGAAGCAAAGACAATGTGTCCTTTACCAAGCAAACAATTAAGGTCAGACTCGAAATAAAATGTATAAAATTTCAAAGTTAATTCCTCATTTACAGAGGCTGGATTTAAGCGCATTAATCTCTTCTACCTTCTACCCTTCTACAAGTCCACTGGGGCAGCAGAGTCCTGTGAACTGGGGCAATAAGGCCCGCTGCTGCCTGCGAGGCCAGTGATTTCAAACAAGATTTCAGTCTCTGCCTTGTTCTGAAAACTTCCTTTTTCCACCAGCATTACTGAGCTTGCCAAGAGTGACATAACCTTGAAATTATTTGTTACATTTTCCAGTGAACAAGCCCAGCTTGTTAAGGAAGTGGGCAGCCTATATCATTAGCAAGGAGGACAATGGAAGACTCAGAACTCAGCCTTGACTGGGGGGCCCAGAGTACTACTTGTTTCTGGGAAAATTCCCTCATTTTAGAAACAATCCAGTGTGTAGCCAGGCTGGCAGGCTGGCTGGGGGGCAGGGGTGCTGTGAGGAGAGTGTGCCGCCTTCTGCAGCGGTGCGGCTCCTTCCCGGAACCCCTGCACCCTTGCGCCACTCGCACTCCTGGTCACTAGTGGTCTTTGCTTTCTTTGAAGCAATTTACTTTGCAATGAGGTGGATTCTTGAAAGCAATTGATTCTGATAAAATTAAGGGATGTTTGATGAAGACCGTTTAAAAATTCTATAGATATACTTTAGAAAGCTGAGACACCATCTTACCAGCCAAAGGCTTGAATAATTATCCCAGTAGCAGTCATCAACACATTGTATTTTTGTTTCAATTCATGACAATAAGGGGAATGCTTAAAAAATGACACAACAGGTTTCAGCTTCATAATATTTGTAAGTCGAACAAGAACTAACCAATTATTATGTGCCTGGACAATGTGGTATCTGAAAAATGGATTCATCCAGAAAATACCATAATAGAAAAAACTTCGATATAAAGAACTAAAAAATTTAACATCGAAAAGCCAAACAGCCCAATCGATAAGTGGACCAATGAACTGAATAGACAGTTCTCAAAAGAAGTACAAATAAGAAATAAGTATATGAAAAAATGTCCAGTGTCTTTAGTCATCAGGGAAATGCTAATCAAAACCATGCTGAGATTCATCTCACTCCATTCAAAATATCAAGAATACAAAAATCATTGAATGCTGTCAAGGATGTGGGAAAAAAAACTCTTCCAACATTGCCCGTGGGAATGAAAATTAGCACAGCCACTATGGAACTCAGCACGGAGGGTAACCAAAAAACTACAAGTAGAGCTACCATTTGATCCAGCTCTCCCACTCCTTTGTATATACTGGAAGAAATTAAAGTCAACAGACTGTAGAGCTACTTGCATATTCATGTTTACAGCAGCACAATTCACAATAGCCAACATGCAGAACCAGCCTAGATACCCATCAATGGATTACTAAAAAAAGTGTGGTATATGTGAACAACAGAGTATCATTCAACCTTAAAGAATGAAATTTTGTTATTTTGTCATTTTGCAGTAAAATGGATGGAACTGAATACTGTCATGTTAAGTGAAATGAGTCAAAGTCAGAAAAACAAATATCACTTACTATCCCTAATATGTGGAGTCTATAAAAGATGACAAGAAATTAAAACAGAGACTATTAAGACAAGAAGAGAATCAGAGTGATTAGGGCCTAAGGGACAGTAATGGGGAGATAGATAAGCATACACACTGGAAACCCAAGATTTCCACTATTTTGTAAAATTAATAGGCACTAATAAAAATGAATGTTAAAAATCTTCATTCGTAGAAAGCTCAACATGGAATTAACACACACGAGCAGGTGACTTCTGCTTTTTTGTTTAAAATGCACATGATACTGTTGTTTTTCAAATTAACTTTACTTTTGAGTTGGTAATATTGGTGTGCGGCCCAAATAAAAGTATATGGGAAAGTGTATTTTAAAAGCTCTTGCTTCTGTTCTTATTTATGCCCGTTCCACTATACCTCCTGCCCTAGTGAGACACTTTCTCTAGTAGTTTTGTGTGTATATTTTTCTGTTCTTCATGCAAATATAATTGCACATGAATGTGTTTTCTTATTTTATACCTGTTGTACATCAACAATAGCTTACTGTGTTACCTTCAGCATGTTGGAGCTCCTGCAGCTCTTCAGTGTCAGTGCGTAGAGGTCAGCTCCGTGATCCTTTATATTCCCCTGTGTGGAAGGACTGTAGCTTGCTGTCACCTGTAGAAAGATAATTCCTTTACGTTACTTTGTGATTACAAACAACAGTGCCCCGATAACCTTGGGTAAATGCTATTTTGAACAGTTGAAGTTACGCATGTGGGTAAATTTTCAGGTGTGGAACTGCTGAGTCGAACAGTAAATCTATTTGTAATTTTGAAAGGCATTATCTTTCCTAGGGATTTTAGTGTTTTGCAGTTTCACTAGAAATAAAAATATCTGTTTATCTACAGTTATGGTAACAGTCTTTCTTATCCAGCATCTAATTTATTGTCATTCTAGGGGGTAAGACATTATATCTTATTGTAGTTTTAGTTTGCAAACTACTAGTTTTTGTTTCAAATTGTAATTTAATTTTTACAAGTGTAATTATAAAAGAAGCTGAGCATTTTTTAATGTTTTGTTCCTTTTCTGGAAAATTATTGATTCCTGCCAATTTTTCCACTGGGTTCTTTCCTGTTCCTGTCTGAATTTCTTGGAGCTTATTATACATTATAGAAATTAGTCTTTACTTATGAGTTGTAACTTTAAAAATACTTCATTATTCCTCTTTTTAAAATATATTTGATTTTTTAATTGATACATAGTAATCATGTCACATATTTCTGAGGTACAGTGTGACATTTCAATACATGTATATAACGTTTAATCATCAGTTAGAGTTATTGACATGTTTATCGTCTCAAACATATGTCATTTCTTTGTTTTGGGAATGTTCATAATTCTATTGGCTATTTTTAAATATTAATTTAGTGGTTTTCATAGTTAGTCTACTGTGCTGTAGGACATTAGAAGTTATTTTTCCTATTTAACTGTACCCCTGTTGTTCCTCTTTTTATTTAAAATAGTGTTTTCTTTTGTGTAGTTTTTATTTTGCATTTCGTGTTTTGTTTTGTGTATGTGTTTATTTTTGAGTTTTAGGTGTTCACATTTATCAGCCTACCCCTTCCCCCACCCTGAAATTTAATCTTTCTTAAATAAATTTCAATACAGTAGAGTATTTTAAATATTTTCTCCTTTGCAAATGCCCTCTCAGAATAAGGATCTTTTGATGTAAGATAATATTATCTTATCTAGACAAGGAGCATGAAAAATCTCTAATTTATTTAAAGTTTAATATCATGTTTCCTCTTGAATGGAAATGTTAACATGACAAACCCTTGGGATTTGACTATTTCAGTGTCTAATCCCACATATACGACAGGAGGCTTTTCATGGTCATGAATATTTGATGAATTGATAACGGGGTTTTTGCATATTGAAGATACAAATCTTAATATCAATTCTAAATGGTCTAAAACAGTTCCCTGAGAAGATTATTATAATTCAGAATTTCTTCTATTGAGTTAACTGCAGAAAACCTATTGGGGATACGTGTGGATATGTGTCTCATGCATCCATAGAAGTAAGGCTGAAACAGACAGGAACGGGATTCACAGTCATCACTCGGCCCTTGCATAACTTTGTACTCTAAACACACTGCAGTCACTTGAGGTCAGGGACAGCTTGGAGCACTGTTGTCAGCTCGGGCAGCTATACAGCAGTGTGGTTGATGTTTGTGATAACAGCGAACGGTTTACTTGCTTGGCATCAGCTGCCTCGAGTTGAGGGGTGAGCCCATCTTAACCTTGGCGTGGCAGGAGTGTTTAGAAGAGTTCTTTCATATACTTAGCTAGTGCCGATGCCACTCTGGGTGGGTGGATTCAGAGCTATACTCCAAGGCTCCAGCTCTAATTGGAGAAATCACTGATAAATTTCCAGAGCATTCCACTTGGCGGCACGGTGCCCCGTGGGAACTGCCGTGTGGACAGCGTGGTTTTATGCCGATTCCTTGGAGTCAGATTGTCCCCCTTAGCCTTGGAGGGGATGTTCTGATTTCTTGCTTTCCTATTTTGCAGGAAGAATGAATGAAGCAAGGGGATGATAAATGCTGACAATAAGCCAAGTCTTACATTCTTTTTACATGAAAATACTCATCCTAGAAACATTATGTTCGTTCTCCCCAACTACTTGGGGAGAGCGAATCTACCATAGGTACATCCCTGGGTTCTAGCCATCACCCTTTTTTAGGCAGACTTAGACATTCATTGTCCACTAAACAAGAAACTTACTAACTCACTAAAGCATGTGAAAAATACCTACTTAATGAGACTATCTTACGAACAAGATTTTCCTACCATGAATTCTTTATTTTTTCACATTAGCTAACAATAATAACTTCAACCTGTTTATAGCCTTCTTCTGACTGCCTTGACAGACCTTTGCCCTCCTCATTGGTTTCCTTGACAACCACACCGTTATCCTCGTTGGAGGACCTACCCCGCCCTAGCGAGGTTCCACTTCGGTTATAGAACTGCTTAGGTAAGAGGACACAGCCCGGCACAGTGCTCCGAGGGGCGGGGACGCTCAGACACGGTAACAATAGTGATTCGCACAGAGGTTCCGTGCAGTGGGTATTAGGTTTTAGAATTCATGTGTTATTACTGGGTTGAAGTAACTTGTTCCAAGATTGTTTCCTTGAGTATTTTGAAATCACTGGGAACCAGCCAAACAGACAGGACCTGGCAGGGGCTGGGGCTTGGGGACTTTGTTCCTAGGCCTTTGGCTTCCCTGCCGGAGGCAGCGCAGGCAGCACCTGTGCCCTCCGCGCACTGGGAATCCTCCTGAACGTACTTGCCAGGCTTATATTTAAAGACATCATCAGATCTTACTCCTGCTTTTGCATGCTTGACCTTTCTTTTCCTAAATTGCCTGCATCACTTGTTCTTGGTTATGTTCATTTTGTAGCTGATAATGGACTTCCACTTGTCTTATTTCATAGACTTGTATATTTTTCTTGT
Organism: Hystrix cristata; assembly: GCA_004026905.1. Lineage (NCBI taxonomy): Eukaryota > Metazoa > Chordata > Mammalia > Rodentia > Hystricidae > Hystrix > Hystrix cristata. The sequence continues at coordinate 28,045 of PVJO010008522.1, read as the reverse complement.
CCCTTGGTGGGGAGGAGGTATGTTGTAATAAGTGGATGGAGGCCTTGGATGCTCAGGACGGAGCACTGAATTGATCATCCTAAATCAAACCATCACCCTGGTTTTCGTTCTGATCCTCACACTTAACAGACATGTTACTTTAGGTAACATAAAACTGAATCTTTCCCTCCACTACCCTTCCTATTCATTTTTAATATTATAATATTACTAATAATTGCAGGAGTTTTCCCCCACAGAGAAGCTGCTCTATTCAAGGTATCCTGATGGGTGCAAAGCATGCATTCTTTCAAACTCATAGTTCCCTTTCTCATGATAAAATCATATATTACTTTCCACAACTGAGTGTGTAGAATGTGCCCTGCCAAACATTTTATTTATATATATATATACTTTCACTTAATAGTCATAGCAATCCTATTGTCACAGTGATCACTATTATAGTGAACTTCATTTTATTCATTTTATGAATGCAAAAATTGCAAGCACAGGTGATTAATTTTCCCTAAGACTCAGTTTTATCAAGAAACTCTGATTTCGACCTAGATGTATCAATATCAGAGTAAGCCCAATTTTACAAAAAGCATTTAGACTCATAAAAATAATAATATGCGTGTATGTTAAACAACAGGAGAAGAGAGAAAATACGAATAAAAGTTCTGGCTCTCAGCATCGTTTCCCAGCAGTAAACAATAGTCAGGCCAGAAATTGTGCCAAGATGAGATAACATTCACCTCTACGTATATGTACACGCACAAATGAGCTGATGCATTGCTGTGTTCGATAACTTTCTTTTCTCCCCTTAATTCTCCCCAGGATAATTAATTCTATGTCTGTTAGTACACACTGTGTGCAAGTGTGTATAAATGTGTATATCAGTTCTCTATTGGTGGAAGTTAAGATTGTTTTGAATTTAGTGTTATTTCAAGCAATATCACACTGATCACTTTGATCCATACATCTTTTACACTTACACATGCTTTCAGTGATGCCTCGTATCTAGATGTTCCCCCAGTGCCTCGTGTACTTACAGGTGGGGCTTTCCCCAGGTGACCGGATCTAGGATGTGAATACGGATTAAGGGTATGTGGTAACTAAATTAGTCCACTGATTGGTTTAGCATAATTTTGGGTGCCCATAATGGGAAGGCCCAACCTGGTTGTGGCACCAACGAATCGGCCTGTAGCCTGAATGTAATAAAGGGGACAGGGAGGTTCACTGATGCTTCCTGCCTGCCCTGCCGTGGGGTGTTTCTCCTCTGCTGTGCCTGTCTGCCTTGCCACCCTGCCTTGGAGTCAGCCAACTATGGACTGCAACTTCTACACACTGTGAGCTAAAATAAACCTTTCCTCCTTTGACTTGTGGGTGTTGGTTATTTTGTCCCAGCAATGGCAAAGTAACTAAGACACTTTTCAAGAAATTTGTTCCAATTTCTACTCCTGAGTATGGCTTAGGAGTTACTATCGTCTCATAGATCCTTGGCATAACTCAATTCTTAAGTCCTCATCCAGCCAGCAGTGAAGGAGGTGAGCTATGGTTGGTATGTATGTGCACATGGATGCATCTATGTCACAGAGCCTCCCTGGAGGGGGAAGTGGAGTTAGATGCTCAAGGGAAATGGAGGGATATAGATTTTGTGGGGGAGAGTTGGCGGGATGTGCAGCAACTTCAAAGTGGGTACTACAGGCATGTATATCATTCAGTATAGTGGTCATTGCAGTGGGTGCAGCTCCAGAGAGGGCGAGGCTAGATGAGCTCTGAAGGGTGACGGTCACCAGGGGACAGAACCTCATGGACTGCACCAGGACTTTGACCTGGATTTGAGGTGAGAAGGGGGTTCTAAGGCCATGAGTGAAATATCTGAGTTGAATTTTTCTAGATCATTTGTCCATCTTGTCACATAAGCCGTGGGGTAAGGGAAAAAGTGGGGACCCCATTCAGGAAGCTATGGCAGGCATATTGACAGAGGTGGTACTGGCTCTGTCAGTACACAGTGGAGGAGTGGATTTGGATCGGTTCTGTTCTATTGCAGGTTGAGACATCAAGATGTACTGACAGATAGGAATGGAGTGATGAAAGAGCAAGGACTCAAAGTGATGCCAAGGTACTTAGGCCAAGTAAGTAAAATTGGAATTGCCTAAAATTAACTACAGAGGTTAAATTTGTATGGGAGAAGATTAAGTATTTACTGGGGGTAGTTTAAATTTCACTTACATATTAGATATCCCAGTAGTGATATTGTTAATCATGCTGGAGATGAGGGGAGAGATTTGTTCCAGATCATTAACACACAGATATTCTCAGTAACAGCCTGGAAAATAGATTGTGTCACCCAAGAAGTTTGTAGAAATAATTTCAAAGTTTCAAAGACTGAGCCCTATATAATGAAAACATTTTTGTTTTTGTTTTCTGACCTGGTTTACATGACTTTTGTCTAACTTTTTGATACCGCTTCTGTATTTCAGCAAGCTAAGACTTTTTATTTGCCTGTACAAACAACAATGACCACAAAAATAAATAACTTTAGGCCTGGATTGGTCTCTCTGTGCTCTTTATTTCAAAGTCAAATCTTCTTCATTCTGACCAACTATGAACTCATGGGCTGCTTTTCCCTGTAGGGAGAAAAATCTGACTTACTGTGGCCAAAATGCGCTCTGCTAGAAAGAGTGTGGTTTCCTTAACCTACGTTTTGGTCTCCCACTGGGTTTTGTTGGCATTTAATACAGCGTCTGTGAGGTTCAGGTTTAGAGTCAACAAATCCTGTATTCTGTGTCCTGGACACAAGGCTGAACCCTTTAACGTTCAGTAATTCAAACATATCCAACCAAGCCTCTGTGTGAGGAGTTGTATCTTTCTTTCACTGAGCAGAAAACAGAGGAACAGAAAGAAGTTAAATCTGGGTTTCTAATAACTATACTTGCAGCTTTTTTGGTTCCAGAAAATGTGTATTTTTTTCCCTTTCTGCTTGCTCTATAAGTCCTGGGCATTAATTTAGTCAGTTCCTGTCCACATGTGCCTTATAGGCATGTGCAAGGAATCCATTAGTAACCTTTCGTATCTTCTAGAACACGGTTGTGCTCAATACATAATACATCAGTCAAGGTTAACTGACTTGCCCAAAGTGATGCAATAAATTGGTGGTGTTGTGTTGGAGAAACAAACTCTGGATGAAACTCCCGGCTCCAGGCCATGGTTATTCTCTTGGCCCAACTATTTCTGTAGCTTTCAGGATTTGAAATACACATTTCACTTTTTGGAGAAAATACCACTTGCAAGAGAAAATGCTGGAATACAGCCTGGCATGCCAGCCATGCTAGGTGTGCTCAGCCTGTCAGGCACATCAGCAAGGAACCTGACCATCTGTGCTGGGAGCTGGGGCCTGCTTTGTGAACAGCTGTTTGGCTACAGTCCTAAAGAAGGTGAGCAGATCACTTCTGGGTAATGAATCAGATAATCATGTTAAATCTGTTTTCTGATGAGGCCAATGCCTTACTCCTGAGGGAGCCACTAATGATGCGTTGTTAGCCATTGTATAGTAGATTGGCCCAGCCTCTTTCTACCAGCTTGGGGAATTGAATAGCATTCGATAGAGAAGAACAATTGTTCTTCAGAATGCCCTGCAGGCTAACTGGTCACCGAAGAGAATTCTCTGTCGTTGGGCTACCATTTATTGAGCATCAACTGAGTAAAAAAGCATCGTGAGCACATAGAATTTTATTAAACTGAAATACATTCTCAACCAGTAAAGGCATTTTCTTTAAACTGCCTTGTTCAGCCCAAGGTGTCTGAAAAATTGCTGTTAGAGTAGGGATACACCAATATATAGATATTTTATCTTTGTTGTAAAAATTGCCCACCTGTATTAAGTTCTTTTATTCCATGGTACATTGTCTTAATTGAATTTTTCTTCAAATCTGAGCACTGATTCATAGTGCCTTGGGATCGATTCTCTAGGCACCTACATGTCTGAACACTCTCCAGTAGCCGTGACACCACATCTGGCTGCAATTCCACGTCTTCAGGTTATCAATAAAGAATAAGTATATAATTTTAAAATTAAAAGCACTATGCTACTTTTGTTTTTTGTTTTTGGTTTTTTTGGTGCTGGGGATTGAACTCGGGGCCTTGTGCTTGCAAGGCAAGCACTCTAACCACTGAGCTAAATCCCCAGCCCACTATGCTAATTTTGGAATGAGAATTCTCTCTTTGAATGCAATCTGCTTTTAGTCTGAGCTGATTTTCTCAGTCTGCTGAGCACTGAGAGAGACACAGGAGTCAGAGATCCTGTTTGAGCGCATAGTCTGAGTTCCTGAAATGAAAACCACAAGTGTGAGTAATCACTCTAAATGGACGCATCTTCCTCCAAAATAAGGTTTCCAGGAGAAAAAGCAAGGAGCATCATGTGCACAGAATTTAAACTGTAAAGGATACGATGGAAAATCTCTCATAAAAAAATGAAGAAAATATGTTTAAAATTCCGCCTCTATGAGTAATTCAGAATAAATACAATACTAAATACCATTCTATTTGTCTTGTTTGGGAATTCTTAATAGAGTTTTAGAGACTGAATGCGAGGCACTCGTTACCTAATCTCTTTGTCTTGGATATGGAAAGAGACTGCTACGCACTAGTCTTGGGAGTGGTAGTCATCGTATCAGCCATAACCAGAACCTGTGCACCCTCACTCTGTGTCCCTGGCTCAGTGGTGAGCACCTCGCAGCTGGGAAGCAGGATTCCTAAAGTCACCGCCACCATCTTGTCCCCACAGACAGGGAGGTCAATGGGGGGCGGCTGAGGGAAGTTGCCTAAGCTCACAGCTCAGAAGAGACAGGTTCTAGTTTTGAGTCTAGGCAGGTGGGTTCAAGGGTTTGTGTCTCACTCACTGTACACCCACGACCCACACACAGAATGTGCATGCTTCTACATATTTATCTAACAGTAGATAAACACACAGTTTTGTTGCCTCTGTTCCCAGTCCTCCTGATTTCCAGGGTCTCTTTTCCCTTGAATAGTCAACAAAATCCACCTTGATACTTCCCGTATAACATATACTGTAAGATAAGTTTTATCTTAAGAGCTACTATTTGTTTAATCAATACATTTCCATGAAACCTGGGTGTGATGGCACAGGCCTGTAGTCCCAGCTTCTCTGGAGGCTGAGGCAGGAGGTTCACTTAAGCTTAGGAGTTTGAGGTCAACGTGAGCAAGGTAGCAAAATCTAGTCTCAATAACAAAATAAAATTATAAAAAACAAACAGATTTTTGGTGTCCCCTCTAGAATATTTAGGAATCTCCAGATACCCATGACCACCCACCATAATTCTAAAAATGTCGGTTTCACTAATGAATGCTCTCCTGTTAATTTTCCTTCATTCTCTAGCTGAATCACCCAGGATTAAATTAGAGAAGTATTGAAGGTGTTGTCTCAAACATAAAGTTGACTTTGTGAGATGCAAACTGGCACAACTATCGAAAATAAAAGCAGACTACTATTTTAAATGATTATTCCTTAAGACCTGTCTTTTCTCTTTATCTTTTTTCCTCCTCCTCTGTCCTGCCTGTGTAGCAGACTCTTCTCTCTGTGCCATGTGTAGGGGGTGCGTGTGTGTGTGTGTCTTCCCCTACCTCGCGGTGGAAGGGCTGACCGATTGGTCTTGTGTTTCATACTAGAGGCAGGGTCGAGAGGTTTTTTGGTAACCTGTTCGCGGTGGAAGGGCTGACCGATTGGTCTTGTGTTTCATACTAGAGGCAGGGTCGAGAGGTTTTTTGGTAACCTGTTCGCGGTGGAAGGGCTGACCTATTGGTCTTGTGTTTCATACTAGAGGCAGGGTCGAGAGGTTTTTTGGTAACCTGTTATTCGTACATACCCTGGACCATCTGGGCTCCTGTCTGCTGGTGCTCTTCTCTGTGAAAAGGAGCAAGAGTTTTCTGATTCCTAAGTACAAGTGCAGTTCTAACATTTGCAAATCTGACAGTTCCAGACCTACAGCTAGCACCCCGCTCAGCCTCTAACTCTCGCCTCCATTTGGCACCCCAGACTGCCAGTTGCAGCTCCGTTCCCCCGGTGCTTCCACCAAACCACTCTCTTGTCCCCACTTGCTCCAGTTGCCACACTGGGGAAGAGGTTTGATCCGTAGTGAAGACTGCGTGGATTCTGGCAGCAGACACAGGGACACTTCGGCAGGCTCTTCCAGAGTCCTACCCAACAGCAGTGGAGCCTGGAACAAGAGTCCCTGCCTCTGGGTGGGCATGTCCACTTGCCCCATGGGGAGAAGGCAACCCCAGGAGGGCCAGGGCGGACTCCTGGCGTACAGCCATGGCAATTCTTCTTGGACTCGTCACTGAACTTCAATGGAAGTGTGAGCATTTCTTTTACTGGTGGGCCAGGGAAGCATCTCAAGACAGGACGGGGCAAAAGGAAAAAGCTGTGACTTTGTGTGACTCCTTGGTTAGGGCTGAGGGCGAGAGGGAGATGTACCATTAGGTCCTTGCAAGGGTCCTCGCTCCCCTGCATGTATTTTGCTGACTTTGAAGTTGGCGTGGAAAACTAGAAGATGAGGTCAAAAACCTGACATGGGTTTTACCCAAGCAATCACTCCTTGCCCCATTGAAGAAAGACTAACTTACCCTTCCATGGGGAAGGGACATTCATTTATTCCCCTAACTGGATCCAAGCCACTGCCTTAAGATTATAATGCTCAGGGACACTTGGTTCCTTTTTATATGGCCACCTTATGGTCCAGGGACTCAGGCTGCCAGCTTCAAATTATTCTGTGTTGAAATGAAGGAGTACCTGAGTTCCACCCACCAGGGACGTGAGGTCCCTACACACAGCCAGTGTTCCCAGGTATGGGCACAAATATACAATGTACACTTGTACGGATGTATGTCCGCTATATTTATATTCCTAATTTTATAGTTCAAGGGATGGGAGTTTGTGTTCTGTAAGAACAAGTCAGATGAAAGATCAGAAACAGGAAACAGCAAGGGAAGCTTTTTTAAAACATGGCATCTCCGTCGCAAATATTCAAGATGGACACTGAAAACATGGAAAATAGGTGATAGGCTGGGATGCAGCTCAGTAGTTCAGCAGTCACTCAGCATGTGTGAGTTCCTGGGATCTACTTGGGAAAAAAAGATGATGGCCAATATGAAATGAAATTTAATAATTTAATTTGAATAGGTACTAGACATTTTTGGAAGCTTCCCTATCGACATTTCCTTTTCAAGTAATCTTATGGCAGTACCTATTTGTCTATTAAGTTTTTAATCATGCAAATGCACTTACTTAGGTCCTTGAATGACTCATTTTAAAAAATGATATCAAACAAGCTGAACTATTCATCCTATGATTTCTCGGGTGACACCGAAGAATTATTCTGGATCATCACCTGTCAGTGTTTGCGAAGTCCTTACCCAGAACAGAGATGTGCTTCTCCTCTCGAAGAAAATGTTCAAATGGGAAGGGGAACAAGGGAAGGGGCATAGGGAAGGGAAGGGAGGGAATAGGGATAAAAAAATAAAAAAGAATGGAAGGCAAACAGAAACAAGGGAGGGAGGAAAAGGGGTTGGAGGGAGGACAGAATAACAAGAATAAAAAGAATTAAGATATATATGTACAGGTACAAATTCCCTGTGATGAATGTGATCATTATGTATGTCGAAAGTCTAACAATAAAATTAATTAAAAAAGAAATACAGCAAAAAGAAAACAAAATAAAACAAACATAAAACCCTGACAACATTAAGCATATCTATGGTTCCAATTATCTATTAGATTTTCTTCCCAGTGTTTTTAGCATAATATTGTAAGCCAACTTCTAAACCAATGAAAATAAGATCTTTCAAACAGGAAGCAAACTAAATGCAGGATTCTACGTTTCCCATCACCCCATCTTTCCAACAACTACTTTTTGGTACCTCTACTCTCTTTACAGAAAATTGTAAAGGCCTCAAAAATGTTAACTATAAAGCATATTAATTAACTGATTTATTTCCATAACCCTTATTAATCACTTATGCCTACCAATGTTCTAAGGTCAGGGATTAGGAGAGTAAACCAAGAACCAAAACAAAACAATAAGAAATGAGGGCTGGGGATTTAGCTCAGTGATTAGAGTGCTTGCCTTGCAAGCACAAGGGCCTGAGTTCGATCCCCGGCACCACAAAACAAACAAACAAACAAACAAACAAACAAACAAACAATAAGAAATGATAACAACATAAAAATCCTGCTTCCCTGACGTTTCTATGTTCAAAGAACTTTATGTTATCTTGCCTTGACTCTAACCTTTTTCATTCTGTCTGTCAAGAACGTGAAGCCCATTGCTATGTTACTTGCGGTCTTCTGTGTGTGCATGTGTGTGTTGGGATCCGCCATACAGCGGCAAGGAAGGCAGGATGGCAAAGGGTGAGGGTGTTCTGTGATGCAGATGTGGCTGAGGGCGGCTCACCGCTTACCAGGCTCTGCGCTGGGTGGCTGAGTCACCTTCTGTCATGGGTCACGGCTGCCTCTCCAAGGAGACAGTGTGCTGCGCAGGGCAGGCCCAAGAGAGAAGCAGGTGCTGGGTGCAGACCAGGGTGCAGGTGCCCCGGCTGCAGGAGAGGACTTGGGTAAAGCTTGCAGTGTCCCCTGGCTCCATCTCAGGAGGAGAATTACACTTCAGATGTACACCCCAGGCCTTAATAATTCAGGACAGAACTGCCCTGTGTACGTCTGAGTTTATTGTCAGCTGCATAAATTCTGAGAAGTAATAAATTTCTCAGAATTTATAGGTCTTGCATCAAATATTTCTCTTGTTCATCAACACAATTTTTAAGTTTCAAAGAATAATGCTAGATTGGGGAAAGGAATAATTCTAACTCAGTTACCTTTCCTTCCATCTCAAGTCCAGCTGTCTCCTGACCTAAGGAGGCGATTGACACCTGACTTCCCGTCTGCAAGAAGGGAAACGAGATCTTTCTATCTGCTTTAAAAAAATGCCATAGACACCTGATCCTGTACCTTAGCCCTGATTTACTATCCTTAGTTTTGGTCATACCAGAGGGAAAAGAAGGAGGATAATATACCACAATAAATTGAAACTATGTACCAAATAAATTTGTCATTTACTTAATTTAAATGACAGCCTACTTGAAACAGTCTTATCTTTAGAGAATAAAACACATTGATTTTAGTAGATTCAATGTGCTATTTAATCTGAGTTCACAGATAATGGCTTTGCTCTATTTGGGGACTAAAACTCCAATGTTACCCCCTTCCTCCTGTCTCCGCAACAAAATCCAATCATCTTGGGTATTTTCTTAGCTAACATAAAACTCTCCTGTTTATTTCTTCTCCAAAATAGATTTAACTGAAGGAAATAAAGTGTCATTGTGGAAATTGCTAGCATGAATTAACTAATTAATGAATTGGGAGTGGCCAGCACAGAGCAGAGGGCCACAGCCTCGCAAAGTCTCCTGTGGTCGGAGTGGCTCCCTGAGCACCGGGACAAAGTCCCGACAGCCTGAGCCAGGCCTGCTGCAGCTGGGGGCTCCCCCGGCCCACAGCCCCCAGGAAGGAAGCTGCTCCTGTGCCCTCCTGCCCTCTGCCCTCATTTTAGCAATGCTAGCCTTTATTTAAAAGAGAGTCAGAGTATTTCACTTTCGAATGCTCCCTACTCGTCGAGTAGCTATCTATCATCTCCTTTTCCCCCTTTTCACCACTTTTAAATAAATCGTCTTCAAAATAAATTATGTTCTCTTAATTAAAAAAATAAAAGAGAGAGTCAGCTGGGGATTGAACTCCGTGGTTAGAGTGCTTGCATTGCACTAAGGCCCTGAGTTCAATCCTCAGCACTAAAAAAAAAAAAAAAGAGTCAAGGCCTATTCTCTATGACTTACTGACAAGTATTCTTTAATGTATATATTTTATTTTTATTGCTGTATTAGAGATGAACCCAGAACCTTTGCTCTGTCACAGTCTAAGCCCCTTTTAGTTCTTTTTTTTTTTTTTAATTTTATTTTGAGGCAGAGTCTTACTAAGTCATTATGTTGTCCAGCCTGGGTTGAAACGTTGATTCTCCTGCCTCAGCCTCCCAGAGTATTGGGATTACCAGAGTATGCCACCATAAGTGACTTATTTATTTTATTTCTAAGTGCTAGGGTTGGACCCCAGGGCCTCACATGTGCTACACACAGTCTGCACGGAGCTATATCCCCAGCTTGGTGGAAAGCAATTTTAAGTGTGACTGGGAACTTTACGTTACAGTACATCTCTTCTGATCCCTGAGTCTGTCCAAGTCCTGCTGCCTCTCCTGGCCACTCTCTCGCTTCCCACAGCTCCTTCCCTGGGGAGCGGCAGTGGCCCACCCTTCACCTCCTGACAGTTCCCATGCACAGAGATGCTGCCGGCTTTCGAAGCCGTTCGGCCTTGTTGTCTTGGGAGACGAAATTCGAGGCAGAAGCACAGGCGACCAACTAGCCTGCAATAATTTTATGCCATTAGGAAGTTTTTTAAACTAGGTACAAAATCTACCAAGCATTGATTTCTTAAGTTTGCTTTTTCTATTTTCTCTAAAGTGTAGGAGTGATTTTCCCAGTGAAAAATCCCACTCTTCTCCTTTTATTTTTTTCCTTACATATTCTCTGCCCCCTCTCAGCACATCCCTTTCTGTGAAAAGATGTTGTTCTCATAAAAAAGACAAAAGAAACACGGAGAGGAAATTTAGGGATGCGGTCCGCAACAGTGAGGGGAAGGTCTACCCTGGATTCTAGGTCACACCACGCGAGTGGAAATCACAGATCTTTCCAAGTGTCCTGATTTCTTCCCTGACTGCTTGGAAATTACATTTTCTATGTGCATATGATACTATTTTAAGGCAAAGTTAAATGCTGCATATGAACATGGGAATCCAGGAGACTTACGCTTGGCCGAATCTCACCAACATCGTCATTTGACTTCTATATATTGGATTTATTTGGCGTAGTTTTTCTCCTCATGATTAACTAATCCTCTCGGTCTTTTTGTTTGGAATAGCTGTTGATGCCAGAACATAAAGATGAGTGCTATGATAAGTGTAAACCCATATAATCATACCAGAGCAGGATTCTGGGAAAGTGTCTTAACTTTTCCTCCCTACCTTAATCTCTCCCCTGTAATGTAAAAGACACTTTTATTTATACGACTTGTGAATCAGGAACAAAATATTTTCATCCAAGTAATACAGGCTCATCATTGTATATAGTACTGGCTTTTATTTTTCATAGATTTGATCTTTCAATTCATATTTAATCTTTGCATTTCTAGTTAATACAAAATATTTTCCAGAAAAGTCTATAGGCTACTCTAATAGAAACTAACAATATGTACAGCGTTTATCATAAGAAAACAGAAACTATTTTGCGAGTCTACTTTGTACCAGGCACTGTTTTAAGCACTGTATATCCACTTAAATATTTAATGACCATTACAGCTTATGAAGCAGGTAATAATATTAAAACAAGGCACAGATGGGCTCACTTACTTTCCTGGAGTAAATAGCTAACAAATGCTAGAGTCAGAATTAGTAAATAATCCTATCTGAATGGGAAGTTTCTTCTCCCCCATCCCCACCCCATTTCCTTCTAGTATTTTCCTTGCAATTGGACATTTTTGAGCCTCTGTGTAAAGAAAGGATGGACTGGAGATTCCCTGGCATTCAGTGGTGCATTTATAAGGTTCACAGTTACAGCTTAAATTGCTAGCTCTCCAGCTGTAAATGTAGTAATGAGCTCTAGAAATAATGTGTTGCCTACTTTGTGAGCTTATTTGATGTCCTGACACAAAGGAGCAGAGACAAAACTCAAGGTGCAACACCACACACACTCCATTGCATTGGCCACTACAGCCTCAATTGGTGACATCCCCGTCTGCCTTGTGTAGAAGGAACAGGTTTGAAACACATGTTTCTCCACAGAAGTTTGCCTTCTAGGCTGAAAAGAATACCTAAAAATTGGTACTGGGGAATGAGCAGCAGCCAGTGGAGTGTGCAGGTGCGACCAGGGAAAGCCTGCATTGCTGTGGACGAAGCGTGGAGGATGAGTCCACAGAGGAGCAAAAGAAAAGGAGAACTGTGGAGAACGCCTCAGTCTCCTCGGAGTTTGCCCAGATAGTCATGAGGAGAATGTTTGCAGGAATATGGATAGAGAAGGCTATTCTGATGAGCTCGGGTGAAAATGAAGAGCCTGTCATCGGAAACAAGAGGAAAGTGGATCCTTAGTCCAGAGTGGCAAAGACCATGGCTGAACTGTGTTCATGTCCTGGTGTTTGGTGGAAGGTAAAGTTTGTAAACAATGAAAGTGGACATTTGGTGAGTGAGATATTTAAGCACAGCATCGCGGGTAAGGTATGGCTCCTACTGACTATTGTAAAAATCAAGAAAAGAGAAATAATTTAAAGGTGGAATTTATGATTAAAAACAGGAGACAGAAATTAAAGATTTGGAAAAGAGTAAAAGTGATAAAACATGTTCAAGACAGAACACTAAGGTATGTCCAAGTAAAAACTTGATAAGATCAGTATGGAGAGAAGAAAGCCGGATGCTAGTCAACAAAACAATGGAAGAATGGCCCCTAAGGCATTTTGGAGATCTTGGGGCTGTATTCCCCCCTCCCCTGCTCTTTAGAGATCCAGAATGTCAGGGCCTTAGAGAAAGAATGATTTTAAGGACCTAATCCCTGAAATCCAATTCAGTGCTCCTCGGTCACCCCAGCTGTGGCATGTACAGTCAGCAAACCATGGCTACGTGCACTTGGCCCTAACACGCAGGTGCACAAAATACATGAGCTGTGGAGGTGTAAGTACCTCCACCTAGATTCCAAGGAGGCCCTGGAGAGATTCCAAGGAGGTCAGGCAGAGAGTGGCCCTAGCTTGATGCCACTGTGGAAGGCCCAGGCTAGAGTGCTGCCCAGTAGGATCAGGGCACCATCACAACTGGTGGAGCCTGGCACACAGGCACTGGGAAGGCACGGGCATCTCTCCAGCCCGAGACAGCTGTAGGCATCAGATGCCTACCCTTGGGAACAGCCACATCAGCTTCGTGCCAAGGTTGCCTGAATCTTTGGGGACCTGTGCTCTATCCCAATGTCTCTGGACGGGAGGCATGGAGTCAAAGAAGATTATTCTTGAACTTTAAGGTTTAGTATTTGCTCTATTGAGTCTTGGACTTCCTTGTGACCAACTATCCCTTTATCCTTTCCTATTTCTCCTCTTTGGAATAAAGATGTCATTGTATGCTAGTCTCACCATTTCGGAAGCATTATAACTTGTTAAATTCTGCATGTTCATAGCTAGAGAGAAATTTGTTTCAAGATGAATCATACCTTGAGTATCAGCCAAATCTAATTTAGGTGGTTTGTTTCATTTTGTTTTTTAATATTAAGAATGGAACCTAGGGTCTCACGCACTCCAGAAAAGTCCTCTACCACTGAATTGTATCCCAGCTCTTTTTATTTTATTTTAAAATAGGACTTCACAGAGTTGCCCAGGCTGGCCTCCAATTAGCTATCTTACTGCCTTGAGCTCCTGAGTAACAGGGATTACAGGTGTGTGTCACTGTATCCAGCCTGACTTAGATGGTATTTAGATGAGATTCTGCACTTTGAACTTTGAGTTGATGCTAGAATTAGTTAAGGATTTTGGTGATTATGCAGATAGATCGAATGACATTTTGGAGGCCAGAGTGGAATGTTATGATCTGAATGTTAGTGTACCCCTGAAATTTATATAAAGAAATTCTTATCCCAAACTTTTGGTATTAGGAGATGGGACCCTTAAAAAGCAATTATGTCGTGAGGGATCAGTTCTTCCGAATGGGTCTGGTGCACTTATGAAAGAAGCCCCTTGCCTTATCATTTCACTCTTTATTATTTGGCAGAAAAATTGAGGTAGCAAACCATCAATTGTAAGACTAAAAATCAACTGCAAAGCAAAAGACTCCAACATTTTCAATATAGGATAACACTATCCCATGCTGAGATACTGCCCAGCTCCAGACTTACACAGGGAGACCAGAGATACTAGCTGCTACAGAATGTGCCGTCTACCATGGTTTTTCTGGGTAGATACAGGAAATACGGATAATCACCACGAAGTTTTCTGACATTATGAAGGGAGAAAAATGAAATATATAAGAAAAAAATCTAAATTCTTTCTTGGAGTTGCATATATCATCCACTCTCCTGTAGTGTATGAGCCTGCTGGTGGTATTATTAATAGCAGGTACATGCACGCCTTTGCTGAATCACAGAGGATGGAGATTGTAATAAGCATTTCCCAAATTTCAATTATTAATGCATAAGTAATTCTGAAAAGCACTATCAGTGGAAGAGAGGTGGAAGGTAGAGATGGGAGAGATGGAGAAGGAGGAGGAGAAGGAGAAGAAAGAGAAGGAGAAGAGGAAGAAGGAGAAGAAGAAGAGGAAGAGGGGGAGGAGGGGGAGGGAGGGGAGAAAGGGGAAGAAGATGAAGAAGAGGAAGAGGAAGAAGACAAGAAGAGGAAGAAGAAGACAGAAGAAGAAAGAGGAAGAAGAAGAAAAGGAAGAGAAGAAGAAAAGAAAGAGGAAGAGGAAGAAAAAGAAGAGAAGAAGAAGAGGAAGAAGAAGAGAGAGGAAGAAGAAGAGAGAGGAAGAAGAAGCAAAGAAGAGGAAGAAAGAGGAGGTGGGGGAGAGGAACAGAAGGAAAAAAACTTACCTAATAGGAAACTAAGGAAATGCAGTTTACACAATAATGAAGGCTGATTTTTACCTTTCAGACTGTTGAAAAATTTAAAGAACACACACGCACACACGCGTACACACACACACACACACACACACACACACACAGAGTATTCTTCTTAGCTATTTTGTGTAAAAACTTATGCCAAGTTTATAACGGCATAAATCATCATTTTTTTACCCATGGATTCTGTGGGCTGGGCTGAGTGTTTAGGAAGGCACAACGCAGTTTGTGCCCTGCAGTGTCTCCGTGGTCAGCCATGAAGACTCATTCCCCCACGTGTGTGGTGGCTACTACTGCCTGTGTCCTGGACCCTCAGCTCTGGTGTCCTTGGAACACCTGTCCATGGGCTCTCGACAGGCCTTTTTGGTTTTCTCATCACATGGTGGCCGATGGCCCAAAGTGACTGCCCCAAGATAAGTGACGTAAAAACTCTCTCCCTTCTTGATCTGGCCATGAAAAATCTCACTGAGTTGCTTTTCTGCTTTGCAGTATGGTGGGGAGTATCCCCAGGCCTTACATCTTGAGAGGAGGCATGTCTGAGTCATTTCATAATAGTAACTTGAGGGACTGAGGGGTGGGAGACATTTTGCAGCCATTTTTGGAAAATGCACACAAATAATGAATTTTGATGAGGATTCAGGGCAAAGAGAAGAACCATAATTCAGTATTGCTGGTTGGGACATTAGATATACTTAGCAGAAGCCTTAAAGTGCATATGTATATCTTTTGACAAATCTTCTACATTTTTAAGTACTAACTCTTAAAGAAATGGTCATTTTTTTTCTATAATCCATAGCTACCCTGGCTCACCAGCCTGTGAAAAGTTTAACTGCTTGATTGTATCTGAATTTTTGCTGCACAAACCTCCAAAATATAAGCTAGAGCTACGGTATGAATATTTATGTCCCCTCCAAAATTCATGTTGAAAAATCAATGCCCAATACAGCAGCGCAAGGGCCACAAAGTGAAGGCTGTAGAATTACCTCTGTTAAGATGTCCTTGCACCCACCCAGTTCCTTCTGACGGTCCGCAGAATTATGTACATTCCAGAGGTCACCCCAAGTCACCCCCACCAGCTCTCTACTCTGTTCCCCATCTCGCTCGCATTTGGTGAGGCTGGCTTTGGATACATTCATGATGGAAGTGATGTTACAGGATCTGCAGTGATTTTCACTGTGCTTTTCAGAATGTTCTAATTGTTCTATAGTGAAACCATTTATAATTGGAAAAGGCTATTAAATCAAAATAATGTTTTCAGTTCTAGTTTTATGCTAATTTGTTGAGGTAAAAATATTTTACATATAGAAAGAAGTCATATGTAGATTAAATAGATGGACTGATTTGCAATCATGTAAATAAATCTATACATGAATGTATCATCTAATCATGTTATAAATGTGTTATACATAGTATACATCATATATTATGTATAATACTTAAATATATGTCTTAAATACTACAAAAACTTTGTAAATGATTCTTCTGACAACAGTCTTGGCCAATCAATCCAAGCTCTGACTTTGAGCATATTATTTCCCTGCTTATGATCCTCCACTCCTGTTAGGATGCAGAGCATATTTCCTCCTAGAGTCTGCATGCTCCTGACGACCTGGCTCCCGCTTCTTCCCCTGACCACCCCACTGCCACACAGAACACCAGGCAGCTTTTGGAAATGCTGCCAGCTTTTGGAAATGAACCATGCTGCAAACCATCCCATACTCCTTCCCCTTCAGATCTTCTGACACTTGACTCATACTGCATTCAAGAGATAATTCTCTTTGTTGCTAATATCTACAAATGAGAAAATTTTACAATACAAGTATCTAGGTTTACAGACGTCGCATCTAATGCACTGAGTCTGCATTCCCCATGGCTCTTCTGAACAAGTAGGTGTTCACGGATCACAGAGTGGCCACTACTCCTCATGGTCCCTTATTAGCTTGTGTTCCTCGTGTGTACCACCTTCCTAGTCACTGTGCATAGAGAAGTTGTAACCTGGGTCAAAAGTGAGATACACAGCTCAGACAAGGTCATAGATGCTTATTCTCCCTTTGACCCTGAATTTTCTGGCATCATTTAAAAGAAACAAAACTGTAACATCTTCCCTTGGTTAAGGAAGAATTAAAAATCAGTTCCTCAGTTTAAAGAAACTCTGAGGATTATAAATGAAATTTAGCATTTCCTTTAGTCATTCTTTTTTTGTATTCTTATAATCTCTAAGTTCTGCATTTCAATTGATAACTGGATTTTCTCAGTGCTAATTTTCTTTTTTTTTCTGCATAGATATTGTTTTATTGGTGAGTTTCTTCCAAAACTTTCTTTTTTAAAAAATTTTTATTAGTACATGTTTGCTGTAAATGTTTACATTCCTTGTGTGGAGTTGGGCCATGTACATAACACATCTTAATTTCTTTTTTATCTCCTTGCTCTGCTCTCCCTCCCCCTTCATCTCTTAATCCCCTCCTCATCTGAGAAAGATCCATCTCATCTCCCTACTTCCTATTATCTGTCTATTATTTTGACCCTGGTGATAGTCCTACACCTTTGACCAAACTCATTTTAAAATTTGTTGACAGCAGGAGCTGCTAGGAAACTTACATTTTAGAAAATTCTCAGTAAGCTCTGGTTGATGTTTTGAGAGAATGAGTCCTTCCAGGAATCAGGTAGATCTTCCAGGATGAAGGCATTATGCTCAATGACCAGGTTAACTCAGGACAAGTCAGCCAGTCCTGCAACTTTTGGGAAAGGCCACTGTTTAACCCCACAAAGGAAGAGAGAGTAAAATAAATCCTAATGTGTTCTAATCAAGGTCTACTTTCCTGCATCCATTTTTCAACCCAGTAGCTTCTCAAGATTAAAATAGTACCACAGATCATCTCCTTCTGTAGGGCACCCACATGGAAAGCTCTGGTCTGAGCAGCCCTGCCCCTCCCTGACCCCCCTGTGATTTGCACACCAAAGGGAAGCCTGCAGGCAGAGGACTCTCTCCAGGGATGGGTGCAGCCCAGAACTGGAGACTGACTGGTCCTAAACACACAGCAAAGCTGACTCTGCAAGCACTGCTGGCGCTATCCTCAGGCTGCTGGGAAGAGGAAGGGACAGGATTCCCAGGGTCAGCTGGGAACTCTGGTTCAGAGGCATTGACACTGCAAAGTCAATAGAAAGGCAAAGATACGTTTCTGCAATGTGAGTCAGAATAAGTAACTGACACTGCTTTGCACCTCACTTTTCATTTGACCTAGGGTATTGGAACTTTGGAATCATTTTCTAATCTCAGATAAAAGATGTACTAGCACTTTTCAAGAGGATCCATTGATTTCCATAGACAACAATGGGTAACTGTTTATAGCCACTAATGGTGAAAAAGATATTTCAAAATTATACATAACTAAATACATACAGAGACATTTCACCTCAGAAGGGGATGCAAATGACAGTTTCCATTGTAAATCTTCTTCACTGGGAAAATGATACCTTCCTTTTCATTTTCACTTCCATGAGCACACTGACAAATAGCAACATATCACTGCTGATAAGTGAGGGAAAGTCTTGCCAAAATCGAAAGAAAACAAATGAAGAAAATGACAAAGCCACAGCCAGATATTTTAGGGATCTTTGGTAATGGCAAATAGGATTCATATTAATTCTATGAGTAATCCAAAAGTTAAAGAATAAAATAAACTCATTTCATATGTCACTAAATGTAGTAAACTAGATTAGCATTTCTTCCCCCAGATTAACCTCTTTAAATGCATACAGTTTTGATCAGCTGTCTGTCACTGTGACAAAGCATCTGTTGGAAATAACTTAAAGACAGATTTATTTTGACTTATGGTTTCAGAGGGTTCAGTCCACAGTCACTAGCCCCTGCTGCTTTTAGGCCCATGACAAGGCAGAGAAAATTTGGTCACTCCATAAAAGCCAGAAAGCAGAGAGGCAAGGAAAGAGACAGAGAGGTAGGGACCAGGGACAAGATATAGTCCCCAAGGTCGCATCCCCAAGACTCACTCCCTTCCATTAGGTCCTATCGCTTATGTTTCCATTGCCTCTCGATAACACCAGCAAATTATGATCTCCTCAAAGAATCAATTTACTGAAATTAGAGCCCTTGTGATCCAATAACAGTTCAAAAGCCCCACCTCCAAACTCATGAGACTTCAGGGGACATGTTAGATCTAAATCATAACACAACCCTTCACATATATGCTTGTGCACAGCCTGTCTTTCCTATGCACATGCACGTGTATACACACACACACACACACACACACACGTCCTTACATCTGGTAGGCTGTGAGAGAGAACCTAGTGACAGGTGGCAGAAAACTGAAAAGGAGAAGAGGGCCTTAGATCTGGGACTCTCAGCTTTGGCACTATTGACATTTTAATCTGGTCATCATCCGTTGTGAGATACGTGCTCATGCTGGATGTTTCACAGAATTTCTAGTCTCTAACCACTACATACCAGTAATACCCTCCCCACTGGTAACAATAAAGAATGTCCCCAGACATTTCCACAAGGAGTCAAAGCTGTCCCAGTTGAGGCCCACTAACTCAGATGACCCAGTCCTTGCCTGATGTTTTCTCTCTTCCCACAGAATAGTTTTGACTAAATTTCAAATTAATACATGACATTACAATATTGGAATGTTGTTGTGGACTGATCTCATTCTTTATATTTAAAAATACCCTTGAGAGATTCATTTTTATGCAGAATCAAGAATCATGGTGCTTACCCTCAGCAATTCATTTGCTTGTCTCTGGTGGACACAGGAAGTGGGTGATTAGCTCTGTTTTCAACTTAGCCCTAAAGAGTATGTGAAACCTGAAGCCAGGCCTTTTCGTATAAGCCCCAATCTTGGCAGATATCCTTTTCAGTTCATTCTGCATTTTTTTTCATCTCTTTCAGGTTATTTTTCTGCATCAAATTACTCTTCTAAAAAACTCAAGGCAGAAAACAAAATAAATGTTCGACTGCACAATATAATTTTCACACAATAGATCATTGCCCTGCTTTGGGTCAAAATGGTGTCTATTTAAGTCTTTTGTCCAAATTTTGATTGGGTTATTTATTTTCTTGCTGTTAAATTATTTGCATTTCTGATGTGTGTAGGATTTCAGTGCTTATTGATCTATGGTTTGCAAATTTTCCCCAGACCAGTTGTCCCCTCTTCACCCTATTTTTTCCTTTGCTGTAAAGAAGTTTTTAATTTGATGCAAACTCACTTGCTTCTTTTTTTGGTTTTGTTGTGTATGCTTCTGAGGTTAAATCCAACAAATCTTTGCCCACACCAATGTCAGGAAATCTTCTGTTTTATTCTAGTTGTTTTATATTTCTGTACCTTATATATAAGTCATTAATTCATTTTGAGTTGATTTTTATATATGGAGGTTATTCTTCTGCATGTGGATATCCAATATTTTCAACACCATTTATTGAAGAGACTGCTCTTTCTTCAAGGCGTGTTCTTGGCATCTTGGTCAAAGATTAACTGACCATAAATCTTTTATGTCTGTACTCTCTATCTTGTTGCATTGATTAATGTGTCTTTTTTATTTCAGTAACATACTCTTTTGGTTATTATAGCTTTCTATTATATTTTGAAGTCTGATAGTATGATGCCGCCAGCATTTTGTTGTTGTTGTTCAATATGGCTTTGGCCATTTGTTTTTTGTGACTTCATACAAATTTTAATGTTGTTTTTCTATCCATGAATAATGTAATTGGAATTTTGATAGAGATTATATTATATCTGTAGATTGCTTTGGGTAGCATAGACAGTGTAACAACATTGATTCTTCCAATCCATAAACAAAGGAAATCTTTCTACCTATATGTGGCCTCTATAATTTCTTTCATCAAGAAGGAATATAAATAAATGTATATATTCCATATATATTCTTGTATATAATATATGATATAATAATTTGTTATATATTATATATATAAATTTAACCAAAGAAGTTTTATATATATATATGTATATATAATCCTGTTGTGAATGGGATTGATGTCTTAGTTTTCTTTTCAAATAGTTTATTTTTAGTGTAAAGAAATGCCTCTGATTTTCGTGTGTTGTGTGTTGATTTTGTATCCCACATTGCTGAATTCACTCATCAGTTTTAACAGTATTTTGCTGCAGTCTTTAGGATTTTCTATGTATATGATCATGTCATTAGCAAACAAAGCTATCTTACTTCATCCTATTTGGATGCCCTCTATTTCTTTTTCTTATATAACAGCTTTGGCTACTACTTCAGACATGTGTAGAAGTATAGAAGTGTCAGAGTGGACATCCTTATCTCGTTCCTGATGTTAGGGAAAATGCTTTCAACTTTTCACTTTGGGGTATGACGCTATCCGTAGGCTTTTCATAGTTGGCCTTTATTGTGTTGAGGTGCACCTTTCTGTGCCTAATTTGTTGAGAATATTTTACGTGAAATGATACTGAGTTTTTTCAAATGCTTTTTTTGTATTTATTGAGTTGAACATATGATTTTTGTCCTTCATTCTGCTAATATGGTATATAGTATTTATTGGTTAGTTAATTTTCTAAAAGTATTCCTATTATTGATTTCTAATTTCACCCCATTATGGTGAGAAAAGATTTATTAAAGTTCTCGTTTTGTTCTTTAATTTTTTAATTTGGTTCATTGTCAATGTACATTTATATCTGAATTTCTTTAGAGTATTTTTTTCTTACTTGTTTATTTTTTATGATACTACGGATTGAACTCAGGACCTTTGCACTACAACCTCAGCCCTTATATTTATTTTTTATTTCAAGATGTGGTCTTGCTAAATTGCCCAGGCCGGGTCAGACTTGAGGTCCTGCTGTCTGAGCTTCCCAGAGTGCTAGGATTACAGGTGTGCATTACCACACCTAGCTGAGATAATTATTTTGAATTCTTTTTCAGGCAATTTGTATATAATATTTGCATTTCTTTGGCGTTATTAGAATTTTCTTAGCTTCCTTTGGTGGTATCATGTTTGCCTAACTCTTTGTTACCCAGGTGGCTTTGCATTACTTTATGTGCATTTGAAGAGGCAGACCTGTCTCTCAATCTTTAGTTAAAGTCTTTTCTTGCTAGGCATTGGGTTGGTGGGATAGCTTCTGGGATCACAGTGGAGAAGGGTTGGATTCAGGTCCTGTAGCGGGTGCTGGTTCACAGTAGAGATGTAGTGAATGGGCCTTTTCCAAGGGGCTCTAGCGGATGAGGGCCCTCTCTGGTTCTTGGATAAAGTAATCTGCCTCTAGATCTGTGGGGCTGGCACTGGGATGAAGGTCTGCTCCAGGGTTGAGAGACAGTGGCTCTCTTACAAGGTGTGCTTCTGAGTGTAGCTTCCCCAGGATCTCTGCAGCCTCTTGCTGGATCATTGGTTGGGCCCTTGAGCTGCACACTGAGAGGGGCTGGAGGTTCGGTGCAAGGCTGTTTCAGGGTCCATAACTGAGACTGAGGATTCTTGGCCTGTCTCCAGTCTTCCTCTCAGGGGTATGTGTATTTCCAGGTGGCTTCCTGTGTGCGCAGCTTGCTCCTTAAACTGCAGCTGGCCAGTCTTAGAGCCAATTTATGGGGCCATTTTGAAATCCATAACGAGACCAAGGTCAGGGTACAAGGAGGAAGAACTGCTCTCAGACCAGATAAGAAGAGCTGGGCTGAAACCTGAGGCCACTGGAGAATCTTCCCTGGGACAGAATTTGGCAAAGCTGTCATGGGGCCTTGGACAACTGCTCCCAGACCACAGCTGTGAGAAACTGCAGCTGAGCCACCAGGCTAATCTAAAATCCACTTTACCACTATGGGACTGAGTGCCCCCCAATGAGATGCCAGCAGGTCCCGGTGCAGACAGGACCAGGGTAGCTCTCACACTGCAGTTGGGAGGCGCTGGAGCTGAGAGAAGTGTATCTCCAAGAGCAGTAGAAAATGGAGGCAAGGATCCTAACCAGGTGATCTCCCCACAGTTTTCTGCACAGCATGGCGGCAGAGGGCACTGGAGCCATGATGGGCCCCTTTGGGATCTGTTGCAGGGTAGCGTTTAGCAAGCCTGCCTGCTGGCACAATAAAGGTGTTCCCTGAAGTCCCCTGTGCTGCTGCAACAGCTCCCAGCTGGCAGCCCGGGGGGCTGGAGTCCAGCTTTAGATGAATTTCAGCTCTGATATTGGAAGGAGGCTGGCAAACTCACAAGGCACAGCTGGGCAACTTTCTGGGCTTGTCCCTGCAAGGTAGCTACTTCCTTGGCTGTTATAACCAGGGGCTGGGCCAGCAGCAGGAATCCTGCAGCAGATGCTGCGAGAAGGAGACGGCAGGCTCAGCCCCAGATCTGTGCAGGCAGGCTCACCGGGCTGTGGTGCAGAGGGGCTGCAGCGTACAGGCCCTCTCAGGAGTCTTCCTCACAGCTCATGTGCAAGGGCTAACCTGGGAAGCAGCTGAGGGTGGGAGTCAAGTTACAGGATAACACTAGGGTGCCCCTCAGAGACTCATGTCACAACCTGCCTGTCCAGGCACTATTGTGCACAGTTCCTCCTGGGATGCAGCAGCTGTCTTAAAGGGGAGAACTGCTGTGAACGAAAAGCCCCTCAGATCCCTCATTTTGGTTCCCCAGCTCTGCACAACTACCAAAGGCTCTCCTGGCTTCGCTCTCACCCATGGAAGAGAGTCTGCTGAAGTCAGATCCTTTAGTGGCACCTGTATGAGCAAAGGCCCAGGAAAAAGCAGGTGGAGATTTCTACGTCATAACTCTCCATTCCAGGGAGGGCTTTCGACTCTCATTTACTCTTCTTAGAGTGTCTTCCTGGAAGATCTTTGTCACCTAAACACTCTGAGACTTTTCGCTCTGGCCCATTATAAACTTAGCTGCTTGGTCACCATCAATTCTCAGCAAATGTTTAAGGGGGCACAAGTCGTGTGTTTGAGCTCCTTGTCTCTCTAAATGTGTCACCCAGCTCCAGGAGACTGTCACATTCTGGAGGTCTCTCTGCCTCTTGAAACAGCTTCAACTTCTGGCTCTGCCCTTGTGATGGAGATAAGTATTCTTATGTAAGACACCAGAGGGAGCTTGCTCATCTTCTCCATACTGGAGAACGTCATCTGTAAGGCACCATCTTTGAGCAGGGGAAGGGTACTCTTGCCAGACACCAAGTCTGCAGAAGCCTTGGTTTTCGATTAGAGCTCTTTATAAATTACCTAATCTAAGATTCTGGGTTTTTGTTATTTGTTTTGTTTTGTTTTGTTTTGTTTTTGTAGCAGCCTAAGTGAAATAAGAGAGCAGTTGCTCCCATGGAATGGAATGAGACTGTAACAAATATCTAAAAACCAGAACTGGGTAACAAGCAACAGCTGGGGAGCATATAGATCCACGCTAGGAAAGGTCCACATTGTCACAGACTGACCTTGGGCCTTGAGGGTGGGTCTGAGGAGAGCATGAAAGAGGAGAGCTAGAGAAAAGTCTCCTTAGAGTTCACCTAGATAGTTCTGAAGCGAATGTTTGCTTCAATATGGAAGGTCAAGGCCATTCTGAGCTCAGAGGGAAATGAACCTGTCAATGGAAACTTTAAGAAAATTGGTCCTTGTTACAAAGTGGGAAGAAATTGTTCATATGGGAAGTGGAACAAGAAGGGGGAGGGAGAAAGGAACAGAGGGACAAGAAACAAAAATAACAGAAGGAAAAAATGGAAACAAATTTTCAGAAATAAGGAGGGGTTGAGGGAGGAGAGGAGAATCGGAAGAAGAAGCAGAAAGATGATATATCATGTACAGGTACAAATTCCCTATGATGAATGTTATCATTATGTATATTGAAAATGTACCATAAAAAAAAAGCATCAAAGACCTTGGCTGAATTGTGTTCATGTCCTGGTATTTTGTGAAATGTAGCATTTGTGAGCAATGAGGTTGGATGTTTGGTGAAAGAAGCATCTAAGCACAGTGTCGAGGCTAGGGCATGGCTTTTGTTGACTGCTTGCGAAATGTGAGAAAAGGGACATGACTTTTTTTTTTTCAATTTTATTTTAATGGTACACTTTAGATGTACGTAGTGATAACATTCATCATAGGGGATTTGTACCTGTACATGATATATTTTGTTGCTTCTTTTTTTCCCGTTCCCCTCCCCTCCCTTCACCCCCTCCCCCCTCCTTATTTACATAAGCTTTGTTTCCATTTTTTCCTTCTGTTTCTTATTTCTCTTGTCCCTCTGTTCCTTTACCCCTCCCCCTCCCTTGTTCCCTTTCCTATTTGGACATTTTCTTCCCTTTCCCGATATAATACATTTTAGTCTTTATATACACTTCAGTTTCTCACACCAGAGAAACTATGCGGTATTTAAACATGTGTGTCCAATTTATTTCACTTAAGAGTATGATCTCAAGATGCATCCGTTTACCTAGAAATATCTCAAGCTTATCATTCTTTATGGCAGAGTAGTACTCCATTGTATAAAAAAACCACATTTTCTTTATCCATTCTGCTGCTGATGGACATTTGGGCTGCTTCCAAGATTTAGCTATTACAAACTGTGCTGCTATAAACATGGATGTGCATATATCACTGCGGTATGATGCTTTTAATTCTTTTGGGAAGATACCAAGAAGTGGAATAGCTGGGTCAAATGGAACCTCTAGTCCTAGTTCCCTGAGGAATCTCTGCACTGATTTCCATAGCCGTTGCATGACTTTAAAATGGAGTCTATATTTGAAACAGAAGAAAGTTTAAGGATCTGGAAAGTTCGCCACTGAGCCATGTTGTAAAGAATGACAAAGCGTATTTTGTAGATAACGCCAAGGATGTGGTAATTGTCGTAGTTACTTTTCTCATTGCTGAGACACAATATCTGACACCTACAAGTTAAAGGACCACTTTGTGGAGGTTTCAGTCCATAGTCACCTGGCTCCAAGTCGGGGCGGCCCGGCAGAGGGGCATCACAGAGGAGAAAGAGCCCATGGAATGGCAGGGAGGAAGCAGCAAGCCTGCTTTCCTTCTGTCCCTTTATATTTCATCCAGATAACAGTAGAAGCCTACTGGTTAGTGCCACCCACACCTAACGTGGGGCTTGTGTTTCCAGTAAATCCATTCGGCCACACTCAGAACTACGCCCTAATTCAGTCAGGGGCCTAAACCAGTTATCACATATCCTGGATCCAGCCATCTCTGTAAAGCCCCATCTATGAGCACATGAGGCTTTGAGGGGACATCTAGATAAAGCCATAATGGGCATAAAACTGTCTCTGTAGAGAAGATTCCTGTGGAGGGGCAAAAGCTACAGATTCTCCAACAAGAAAAGGGAAGAATGGCCCCAAAGGTGTTTTATGAGACCCTGGGGGTTGCCAGCCTCTCACAGGCCCACAGTGCTGGTTCCTGGGCGTGGAGCTATTCCAGGTTCCACTGCCACTCTCTGTGCAGCATTCCACGGCCTCTCCACCCGCAGTGCTGGTGGACTTGTGTGTGGCTCAGGCCAGCCCTCTGGAGATCATAGCAGGTAAAGACAGCAGAGTCCTCTGTCTGTCATCCCTGCCAGAATGCAGAGTGCACGAGCTGTGGAGGGGAGGCCCCCGATGTTTGTATTTCAGAAGATAATCAGAGAGCCTGGGAGGCCCAGAGAGAGAAGAGTTACCGGGCAGGGCTACCACAGAGATCTCTGCTGGGCAGTGGAACCACAGTGCAGGTCCCCTCCCTGAGCCCAGATTTCTGAGCCACCCACATGCAGCTCCAACCTGTGAGTGTTACCATGTGGATGCCCCCAGAAAAGCCATGGGGTGATGCTACCTGGAGACTGGCGGCCCTGCCCCTGCCCCAGTGAGTCCTGAAGACAGAACAGAGTGAAAGAAGAGTATCCCCAGCCCTGAGATTTACTATGGTTTCACCCTGGTGGCTTGGGAACTTACTTGGGACCAATCATCCCTTTCTTCCTTCCTGTTTCTCCCTTTTGGAATAGGAATATCCGCCTTATGCCAATTCCACCACTTGTCTATTCCACAAGCTCATAACGCAAAATAAATTTGCCCCGAGATGACTCATACCTTGAGTCATAGGCATCTCTGATTTAGATGATATTTATAGACTTTCAAGTTGATGTTAGAAATAGTTGAAGAATGTGGGGACTGTGAGGATAGACTGAAAGTATTTTGTATGTGACAAGGAATGAATTTTGGGAGACTAGAGTGGAATGTGGTAGTCTGAATGTTGCTAGTGTACTTCTAAAATTTATATGTGAAAGTTCTTACCCTAAAGTGTTGGTATTAGGAAGTGAAACTCTTGGGAAGCGCTTGGGTTGTGAATAGGACTACTGCCATGATCGAGGAGGCCCAAGGGAGCTCATTCCCTCCTTCTGCCCTTCGGCACAAGATGGTCATCTATGAGAAAGTAGACTCTCTTCAGAAACCAAATATTCTCTTGCCTGAATCTTGGGCTACCCTGTCTTTAAACTATGAGAGACCAGTTTCTGTTATTTGTAAATTACCAGTGTAAGGTATTTTGCTTTAGCATTCCTAATGGACCAAGACATTTGTATAGTTAGCTGATAAGGAAATAACAGTGCGGGGGCAAAACATACTGAAGAATGAGTAGAAAGACAAAGTGTTTAGATAATTTCTTTTTATCGGTATGTTGGGTACGGGAGATAAATATTCTAGCTACCCATTGTTCACGTCCAATTTCCTTTCTGAGTGTCTTGGAAAAGTCTCCGTAAAGCATTTACAATTGATGGAAGTTCAGAAAGAGCTCATGCTGTTTGAAAAATATTACTTAATTGAATTTCCTCCTTAAATCTTTAGGCCGCAACTTTCATCCCATTTCCAGCAAGTACTGGAGTTATGTCTTTTTTTTTTTTTGGTTATTGATTGTTGTTTCATTCTGCCTTGGATTTCATGTCTGAAATCTTAGAAAACAGTCTGCTATCACAGAATTCGGGGGCTAAAGAGGTGTACTGTAGAATCTTTACTGTTAGAGGCTATCATTTTTTTCATGAATTTCATCCATAAGACATTAACCAAGAACTTGGACCAGTGAAATGTGAAAAATGTTCAGGATCTCAAAGGAAATACATTTCTTCACTCTCTTTAATGGTTTAATAAGGCTGCCTTGACAGAAAGGTAGCTGGTATAATACTAAAGGTTTGAAGCCAGAAAATCTGTATCTGTATCTGGAATTTGTTTTCTTGCATACATTCTATAATCTTTCATTCAGAAACATAATTTCTTAATATACTTTTGGAAGAACATAAGCTTATCCAAGAAGGGTATGTAAAGTACCTGATTCAGGATGCTTTACAATCAAATGACCAGTTGGCTTACTTTTGCCTACTTACTTACTT
>PVJO010008521.1:24989-74822 GCA_004026905.1 Hystrix cristata | reverse complement strand
TGGACCACATTCCCCAGCATCCCTGGACCACATCCCCCATCATCAATGGACCACAGTTCCCAGCATCCCCGGACCACATTCCCCAGCACCACTGGACCACATTCCCCAGCACCCCTAGACTACATTTCCCAGCATTACCTTGCAGTCAAGTGGAACTCCTGACTGAGTTGTGGTCAATAGAGGTGGGTAGAGAAACTTATCCACTTCCTGGCCTTGCCCTTAACTGAAAAGTCACTCTCACGGTTCTCTAAGTCCTCTCTCTTCCATTGTCTGCCAGTGGGATGCAGAAGAGCAGGAAGGCCCTGAGCTTGGATGTGGTGGAGTCACAGGCAGCAGGAGCCTGGGTGCAGAGCGACCTCGTGGAGCCAGGCTGGCTCCCTGCGCTGGACTCTGATGTCAGTGAGCCAGCAGCCTTTCTCATGTTGCTTACTGTTAAGGTTCTACAGCCTTCAGCACAACCGGCTAGGACTCAGGAGTGCGTGTCTGTTGGGTCAAACTCCCAGGTCAGCTCCTTTTGTGACTAGAAGCTAATTTCTCAGCCAATGAGTCAGTAATTCGTTCACTTAGCATTTGCAGCATCTATCAGTCATCTACTGTGGACAATGATATGACTGTAACCTCGTGGACTAAAACAACTCGTGTTGATGATCTCACAGTTTCTGTGGGGCCTGGGCCAAGCTGTCTTTCAGGAAATGGTTGCATTGCGGGCTTGGTGATGGGTTCACTTCCCAGCTCACATTGTTCTTGGCGGAATTCAGTTTGCGGGGCTCGGGGCTGGGCCTTCGATTCTTGATGGCTGCTGGTGGATGCTGCCCTGGATCCCAGAGGCTGTCCGCGGGTCCCTGCTACTTGTGTTTCCTGATGTGGATGTTTGCTGGCCCCAAGCTGGTAACAGACTGAGAGATTCCAGTCATGGGGTTGCCCACGTGTGCTTGTTAGTTCCCTGCCTTTGCTACAGTTTGCACGCGAGAAGGAGTCACGGGCCTCATGGACTGCTATGGATTCACCAAACGCCTCCCCAGTCGCCAGCTGCGGGGGGATAATTGGCACTGGGTGTAAGGGCGCGGCTTCAGGCGACGGTGACTCCCTCAGATTGGTGCCCAAGAAGCATCCTAAGGGTGAAGGGTGAGCGCCACCTTCTGCTTGCACGTTGCACATGCTCTTTCCTCCCCGTCAGCCCGCACCCACGACCTCAAGGCCCAGCAGCCTGAGACCACGTGGCAGCCACCACGTCCCGCCAGGGCTGGGCCCAGTCAGTAACTGTCATCGAGCCAAGTGTAATAAGTTAAATGACTCTTGACTGTGCATTTAATTTATCAAAATGATATCTCAGCACTGGGGAATGATGAAGGATGGCCGTCAGGAAGGCGGTCGGAGCGAACAGATAGAGACCCTTGGGCACCTGAGGAGGGAGGAGTGCGAGGAAGACGGAACTGGGCTCGGCTGGGCTCCCTCAGTGCCGGGCACCACTCCGGACTTCCCAAAGCGCGAGAGTGTAAATCTCACCGTGCTCTAGGAGCTCACACTTGCTCAAGGTCACGTGGTTAATGGGGCAGCGGCAGGGAGGAGACCTGTCTGGGTTTGGCTCGAGGCCGGTTGCTTGCCCTCGCCGTCTCCACTCACCTCTACAGTGGAAGCCAACGCGGGGAGCCACCTGAATGCGCATCTCAGGGTAGGGCCACTGTGGGGAGTGTCTGGCCTCGCGGGGGGGGGAGGAGCGAGGAGGTGGGGGCAGGCCTGGTCCTGTGGTGGGGGCCAGCGTGAGATCGCCCAGGTTTGCCCAGAGAGGTGCTGACAGATCCTGGTCTGTTCTGAAAGTGCTAAATTGTCTCCAAATGTGTCCCGAATACTTTCGCTTGCTTCACCCTGCTGCCCCCTGCACAGGTCCCCGTCATTGCCCCTGCATGAACAGTCGTGACACCCAGCAGGCGGCTGGCTCCAGCCTTGGTCTTGTCTGCTCCACTCTGAACAGGATGGTGGTGGGGGGTGCAGGCTGACGCTGGCCTCTAGGGCGCAGGAGCTGCAAGCGCCCCTCTGCTGCAGGGCCACGGTCACCTTGCACACATGGCTACAGCCCACGGGTGACTCCATCTAACTCCCCACTTCCCGTCACTCCTCCTTGCTCCTTCTAACCAAACGGAAGTTTTCTCTTTTCCCGAGGTGCTTCACACGCTCCCTGTCTCACTCCGTGCTGGCTATGCTCTCGCCTGTCCTGGTCCGTGCTGCAGCCGTTTCTTACACACACAGATATGAGCCTCACCTGTCCCGCACTTCTGTGCTCTTCTGCGGGGCACCTGGCTCTTCCTCCCAGGACCTCCACGCTCAGGCCAGGTGGCATGGTGGGAGCACACCAGCGCCCCTTTCCTGGGCACTGCGAATCAACTCCGGAACTGACCGTGTGTGACTCAAGCCTGGACGACAGGCAGAGCCCCGGGGTTTTCCGCAAAGCTCTCTTCTCTGGGAGTGCTGGGGCTCCAGGCTTGTGAAGCCGGCTGGGGCTTCAGGGCCTCCTTCCTGCAGTGCCGTCATGGGGAAGTCGAGGGCACCAGAGGGATGGGGAACAGGCCGAATCCCGGGCGCTCACCTGCTGCTCACCAAAAGCATGATTTTCTTCTGGGACAGTCAGGGACTTAAAAGCCATTTACGCTGTGAACCATGACTCTTCACTTGGGCCTACAGGAGCCCAATGGGTGACTAAAAGCAGAGCAAAACTCGACCTTCACTGTGTCCTTAGTTACTGTAAACTGGCCACATTTCTTGTTTGCTCTACACAGGGGTGTGCTGACCATCTGAGAGTCTCTGTCTAGGAGCCAGCTGGACAGGGAAGGGGACAGGTTCTCATCTCCTTCAAGACACACGGCACTGAGATAAGAGGTTTCCAGGAAGTCACCACCGTCCTGAACCTGTGACCACCCGGATTCCGGGCAAGGCGGAGCCCACATGGGTGAACCCCACAGACAGACACTTTCGCTCCTGGGAAGGAGGCCACCGCTCAGCCGTGAGGACTATGGAGCTGTGACACCAGGACTGAGAGAGCCGTCAGCCGGACCCCCGCCCACCGCTGATCCCTGGAAGCTGGCCTCCGCCTGTGGCTGGGCCGCCTGCACTCCTGCACCAGAGCGTGCACTTTGCTCATTACAACACTCAGCCCAGTGGCGTCCCGTCACCCTCTCCTTTCCAGATACACAACGTGTAACCTCACGCCGAGCGTGCACGGGAGGGAGCGTGTGTGGGTCTCCCCAGCACAGGTCCTGCTTGCTTTGCTCGGGCGGGCGCTGCTTGAAGAATGAGCCCGGGGCTCCTCACTCGGTAAGCCTCCCTGACTCCCTTGTCTACAGCCGGGCTTCCTGGCTGTGGCCTTCCTGTGGGGCCACACACTGCTTCGGGAAGGTGACAGTCGTGGTGTCTGGGCCAGCCCGCAGCTACAGGACACTTCCGGTCACACTGCGGCCACGTGGACTTGCCTTTGCGAAGGACGTGCCGTCGCACCCGCAGCTCTTCCTTCCTGCCTGATTTCAAGTCTGAGCAAGGTGAATCTGACTGTTATCCCTCCATAGTGCTTCTTGGGCACCCCTGCTGTGCTCTGGGGACTCAACAGGGAGCAGGCAGTAGAAGGAGCTCACATTCCAGGGGGAAGCTGCAAACAAGATACACAGACGTGCGGCTTGTCAGTGGTGATGGGGCCTAAGGAAAAGATAAAGCCAAGGGATAGAACAAATGGAGCTCTGAGTGGAGGGTGGGCAGAGGGGATTCTGTGCAGGACCCCGGAGGAGAACCCCACCGGAGGGGACCCTGAGCAAAACCCTGAGGGCTGTGGGGAAGGGTCTTCGGGGTCTGCATGGTGGCAGAGGGGTGGACACATCTCCCGTGGAGACCCCGCTGCGCCTTTGCAGTGATGTGCATCAGAACACTAGGCCGTGTGTCCCGAGTCTCCCCCCCCCGCCCGTTTCCATCTCTCTCTTCAGAGTTTGCTTCTTCCACGTCCAGTGTGGGCATTTTCCTCGTCTGTTCTGTGAGCTTGTTGACTCTTTCGTCTGCTGAGCCTGATTTGCTGCTAAGTCCATTCACCAAATTCTTCATTTTGGACACTGTGTTTTCAAGTTCTAGAATTTCTTAGTTCCTATAAATTGTTCCTCTATCTTCAGAAGTCTCGATCTGGCCGTTTAGTCCATGCTACTTTTCCCTACATGCCTTGGCATGTCTTCAGTGATCAAAGGCCACCTCTGCTGCCCGCTCAGGTAGTTGGGGTCTCCCGTGCCTGCCGCGCGTGTTTTGTGATGTAGCATACCAGACACTGTGGTTGAAGGAATGGGAAGGGACTGCCCTGGGCCATCTGTTCTGCTCTGCTTTCTTCAGAGGGGCGGCCCTTTTCTGTGCTGGGGAGCTCGGGTAAGAAGCAGTTATTCGGGTATCGCTGTCACCAGCCGAGCAGGCTAGGCTGATAGCAGCGCTCTCGCTTGTCCTTCACCCAAGCGTCCACCTCCCCGTGTCCTTCGATCTCAGCAGAGCCCAGGACCAGCAGGCCCAGTCTGTAGCCGCGATGCCCTGCTCCCACTCCTCCCGCAGCTGCTTCCTGGTGCTGTGCCCTTGGGGAGAACCATGGGACCCCGAGGGTCTCACCACACCTGGGTCCTCAGATGCCAGGCTGGCATGCCAGTCCACACTGCCCGGAGCATGCTGACTGGTCAGTCTGTTACGGCCTTCCCTGCTGAGGGCGGCTCTTCTGTTCCTGCCCAGGGCTGACCCAGTGATTGGCGGCAGGTATGGGCACCACAGCTGCTCCTCCTTGCAGATTAAGGGCTTGTGTCTCACTAGGATGTGGTTCACCAGACCTCCGTGTATCCGTGTCGCCTTTCTTTGCTGTGACAAAAGACCTGAGCAGTTAGCTCAAAAGAGGAAGGGCTTATCGGGTCAGATGGTCCAGTCCATGGTTGCACGGCCTGGCTGTGTTTGGGCCTCAGCAAGGGTGGCCATCATGGTGGAAGCATAGGGCAGTGGAAGGTGGCTCAGGTCCTGGAGCCAGGGAGCAGAGAGAGGACGGGGTGGGGGAGAGGATGAGACCCTTCCAGGGTCCTGCCTCCAGCGATGTACTTCCTCCCACCTTGTGCATTTCCACCGCCTCCCAATCATCATCAAACTGTGAACCTGTCCACAGATGAACTCACTGATGAGGTTGAGCCCGCATGACCCCCTCCCCTCCCCAAGGCTGCCCCCCCAACCGTGAATGGTGCCGCACTAGGGCACAGCCTTCCACATGGCACTGCCGTATTTCGTGACTATAAGGAAACAGAAGACTTGGAGTTCGGTTCCCCTGCAGTCTGTGTGGTTTGATGAGTCACAGTCTTCCAGGCTGGCTTCAATCCCGGCCAGCACATCTGTAATCACTGATGAAATTTCTACTCCCCCGCCAGCCTCCAAGCACCCTGAGGACATTGTGTGCTTTGCGCGGGGAAGTAGACCTGGGCCCAGAAGACCCCTGTACATGTGCTCAGCCTGTTCTCAAGGCCCCATGTCAGGCGTGGGGCAGTGTGTTGGGTAAGACCACGTGGCCCTCGAGCTGCTCATGGTGGTGATGCGAGCCTGGGGGAGGACGTCCATCCTTCCGGCTCTCAGCTGTGTGGCCAGCTTCGTCTCGGTTTAGGGGAATCGCCCATCTCTGGACAGCGTCCTGATGTCCTGCTTGGCCTCCTTCCAGGGTCCCCCAGCTGGGTGCTGCTCCTGCCTGGGTGGGGCGGTGGGAGTATGGAGCAGAGCAAGCTCAGGGAAGGGAACGGTCCAGCTGCTTGGCCTGAGTTGCAGCTGTGGGGAATCACTAGGCTGGAAGAGGTTTGCTGAGTGGGCACAAGGTCCAGGCGAGAGGAGCAGCACAGAGCTCCAGGCCCAGCAGATAGCACCTTCCGGCTCGGTCCATGGACAGCAGGAAGAGCAGAAGCAGCAGCTGTTCCCTGGAGTGGCCTGTGTGAGGTGCAGGCTAAGCTCTGGTCTCTAACTCACCACTCTGTGAGGCAGTGTGCATCTCACACCCTCTCGGCACGGGATGCGCTTGGGTCCAGGGAGGTTGTGGTGCCAGCCCAAACCAAACAACCAGGGTGTGATGGTGCCAGGATTAGAAACCTGGTATCCGACTCCAAGACTGGGATTTCTTTTCAGCCACCTGTGTGCCATTATGTGTCCACCTTTTCTGTGCCAGCCATGCTGAAATCTCTTTGCACACAGTATTTCTGATTTTCTGAATGTGATGATAGGCCATCCATCAACAAGGACACAGAGGTTCAGAATATTTGCTTGGTGTAAGGACTGTGGGTGACATCGCTTAGCTAAGTGGGCGGGTTAAGGTCCAACAATGGCAAGCAGGTGACTCCTGCCCGAGAGCTTGCCTTGGTTTCCTGGACACCCTGTGCCAGCGTGAATGTCCCCTCCTTCCCCTGCCCTGCTCTGCGCCAGGGGCTTGAGCTCTGTGGATCCCACCTGCAGGCTCTGGTCTCTCGCCTTCTGCTGGGGCTCAGCTGCTTTGGGGGGCTGGAGGCTGTGAGGAGAGAGGGGACCCGGGGGAGAGGGGTAAAGAGGCTCAGTGGCTTCTGGGAGCCGCCCTTTCTCCAGCTCCAGCTCCCACCTAGACTCTGCCAGCTACTTCCGGTCCTCTCCTCTTTCTGTGATGGTGGTCACAGCCTCCAGCTACTGCTGATCCCCAAGCCTCAGTGCCCTGGGGGCTCTGGGTCACGCCCACCCTGGTCCCTTCATTAAAATCTTCCCCAAATTCTGGCCAGTGAGCTCCTGCTTCTTTCTCAGACCCTGCTGACACAAGCCCTTGTCAGCAAGGGTGGCTACATCCCACTTGGTACAGAGTCTGCCATTCTGGAATGTGTGTGGAGAGGCTGTTGCCTTGAACTTCAAGGGATGGAGCAGAATTTTCTTTGGTTCAGAAGAAGCATTTAAGTCTGAGCACTTTCTTTATGAAATGGGAGTCACGGTGTGGGCCTCAGAGAGCTGTTGTGAGGATCAAAGCATAACTGACATCGTGGGACCAAAACCTTTAACACATGCTGGACCCGGTCGAGGGGCTTGGGCAGTGCAGCGTCTGTCTGGGACGCTTGGGGACACAGCGTGGCAGGACAGGGCTGCAGGAAGAGCACTCTGAATCTCGTTTGCATGGGAAGTTTATTTTTGAGACAGGGTGTCACTATGTACTTCAGGCTGGCCTTGAATTCACTTTTTTTTAAAAAAGAAAACTCACATTTTTTCTTCCAGTGTCCTCTCCAAGCAGCTGACGGCAGCGTGGGTGAGTTGCCCTCCAGCCACTTCTTGGTGCCACGTGGGTACTACGACAATGTTGCCGACGGCACGAAGGGACCTTGCGGAGACCCAGGGCCACTCGAAGATGAGCCTGAAGTGTCCGGCGGGTGGCCCATCGGCCGCACGTGTCCATTTGAATTAGCAGTCCAGTGTCTTGGTCACACCAGGCCAGGTGTCCGTGGCCACGCCTGCTCGTGGCTGTCACACAGGACGGCGCAGACAGAGGACATTCCCACCGTCACAGATGTTTCTGAGGCACCGTGCTCTCGACGACCCGCAGTGCTGAGTTTCCGTGTCCGCCCTGCCCAGCTGCTGGTGTTGCGCGGTAAGGACTCGGGTCTATGAGAGCTCGGCTGTCCTGGGTGGGTGGTCCAGGGCTCAGGGCCGGGGTCCCGGCCGTGTGTGTTTGCTCCCCGAGTCCTCGGTATCAGAGCCACGTGCGGATGGGGATGGAGAGGCTGACTCCACCTGGGTGCTGGGGCAGTCTGTGGTCCCCTTGCCCAGGACACAGCTGGCTGCATCCTTGGGCTCTGCAGTGAACCCTTGGCACTGTCTCTGGGTGACTCTGGGGTCCTGGCTTTGTGCTCCATGAGTTGGATGGCCTGAGCCACCAAAGCTGGTGTCCTGGTCACGTCTCTGGGGTGCAATACTGACACCCACAGTTTAAAGGAAAAGAGATTTATTTTGGCTCTAGTCTCAGAAGTTTCAGTTCACACTTGGCAGGCTTGAACAGGGAAACTATATGATGGAAGGGCTGGTGGGGGAGAGCTGCTCTGGTCATGGCAGCCAGGAAGCTGGGAGGGAGCTGGGAGACTAGCCCTGGGGACACGCCCCAGTGACCACTCCCTCCCACCAGGGCCACCTGCTAACAACACAGTGGGCCATAGCACCCTGTGGTCCGATCACCTTTCAAAAACCCACTTCTGAGTGCATGAGGCCTCAGGAGATGGCTAGACACAGCAGATCTTGGCTCTGTCCCAGCAGAGTGACGTGGGCCACTTCAGTGACAGAGTCCTGGGGTCGAATCAGCATAGCCACCATGGCTGCGAGACCCCGTGGGGGCCGTCCCGCCACTTGGACTTCATGTTCCCGAACTGTAGCAGCTGTGCGGTACTCAAGCATAGTCCTGGACCAGGGGAGGTGATGAAATTATTGGCGGCAGTGTGGTCCAGCTATGACTGGAGTGCAGGACTTCATACAGGAGAGGCAGAGCAGCATTCAGAGTAGAAGCCATTTGAATGGGGCTCTGAAGGGCAGATAAGAGTGAAGGACAGAGAAGTCTTTTTCGGAGAAGGGGGCACCATGTGCAAAACACAGATGTCAGTGAAACGTCTTGCCTGCTCCCTTTCTGAGGCCGAGGCCCCAGACAGATCTGCTAAAAGCACCCGATTTGGGCAGGTGCTAGGTCTCGGTGCTCTGTCAGGCCACGCTGCACTGTGCCAGCTGCCCTGGGGACCTGCATGCTGTGACAGTGGGTGCTGGTCATGGGCTCTTGGCTGGGCCCCAGGCCTCCCCACCCCAGACCCACCACGCGTAGGCCCTGGGTCCCTCTTGAGGGCGACCTGAGGAGGACGGGGCCCTGACTGTGGGATCCCAGGGGCTATTGCCTTGCTGTGGCCCTGGGTAAGCAGGGTGGAGCAAGCTCAGCTCAGCCCTGGCTGTTGGGAAGCGTGGGCTTGGTCGCTGGACCATGCAGCTCCCTCCTCCCGCTGGGACCTTCCCCCACGCAACTCGTGGTGCTGCTGTGCACGCTGGGCTGGGGCCACCGAGGTGCTCCGGCCGAGCCTGCCTGCTCAGTGTCTGCCCTGTGCCTTCTGTTCTGACAGGGCCGGACCCTGCCCCTGAGCCCAGGGACGCTTTCCTCCTTCCTCTCATCTGCCCGCAGGGCATTTCTGGGGCCAGGCAGGGCCTCTGGCTCTTGCTCGGGAGGCTCCCTGACCCCACCCGTGTGCCGGTGGGGGCCCATCCCCCCAACATGGCTGTCACCTGCCAGCCTGTGGCAGGGCTCCTCAGGTAACTCTCTCCAGCCAGTCCTGACATCTCGAGGGCAAAAGCGGCGCCAGGGTTGCCCTGTGGTGCAGCATGAGCCGGGCCGGTGGGGAGCAGATACAGGACGAGGGGTGAGGGACTCAGCCCCTCAGGGCACCCCCAACCTTCTCTCCCTCATCCCTCTGCAGCCCACAGTGCTGGCTGCAGCCAGACGCCTGATAAAGGCTTGTGGAATAAATGATTATTTTAATTACCCAGCGAGTCACCATGGGCCTCCTCTACATAGCTCTTATTCTGGTGCATTTAAATGTTCACTCATAAATAATTAACTGTGTCACCAGGAGGCTTGGAGAGGAAGATAGACCGGAGGAAGGGCTGGCTGGTGGGGCACTGTGAAGTGGGGGTGGGCAGGCAGAGGAGGGGAGGGAGCAGGGCCCAGCGGTGTCCAGGGCAGGAGGCCTCAGGCCACACTTCCCCTCCCCTGCTTCTTCGGGGTGGCAAGGATCAGACCCGGATGCTCTCCAGGGAGGGGGTGCGTGGCCCTGGGATCTTGTCTGCCTGCTGCGGCTGGTGACCGGACAAGTCAATGACATGGGTGGCGCTGGCCTCCTGAACCTTGCTTCCTGGCGCTTGCACCTGTGTGGCTGCCGCTTGCCCTCGCCCTGGCCTGGCAGGGGACTTGTGGGACGCAGCGGTACTGGCAAGCAGGAAGCTTGCAAAGAGCAGCTGTGCACACAGCGAAGCCTCTCCTCTTGGGCTGCTCACACGGAAAGCCCATGTCCTGGGGCGACAGCACCTGGGAGAGGCCACAGCAGGGAGAGCCCGAGGGCCCCTCCTGGGCACCCAGGTGCGAGGGACCTGCGGACAGAAGAGCCGCCTGCCTGAGCTCTGTCAGCCACAGAACTGCGGGGTAAAGAGTCGCAGTTGTTCTAAGAGCCAAGCTAGCATTGGGCGAGGAGGCAGAAATGCAGGCAAATGTGCACCTCCCAAGCGCAAGCTGCAAGCTAGAGCTGGCTCTGAAGTTTGTGCGGGCAGGAGGCTGCGGAGCGGGAAAGCTGGACAGACGCAAGCAGTTTCTGGTTGTTCTTTGAGAGCGTATCATGGCCACACACTCCCCGGAACAGGGACGGTAGCCATGATGGTGGCTCCCGCCCATCCAGGTAGTTTTTAAACATCTCCTAGACCCAGGAGGCGGGGCCGGACGACGCTGCTCTGCTCATCTGCTCATCTGCTCGCCCCAAGGAGGAGGGCGTGACAGGGACCTTGGTCTCCACTTCCGCAGCGAGGTCTTGCTGCTGAGGCTGCCTAGCGACTGACTGAGGACACGCGATGAGGATCTCTGGGCCCTTCCGTGACCCCGGCTGCTCTCTCCGGAGGTCCCTCTGGCACTTGCGGTCATGGGCCGGGCTGCAGCTGCCTCGGGGCCAGCACAGTCCTGCCTCGGCTTCTTGCTGTTTAATAATACAGGGAACGGAGCACTAATTCCTAGCTTTCTGGGCCCCGAGCTTGGAGCCCTGTGAGGTCCCCGGCTCCCTGTCAGCAGTTCTGTGGCACCAAGAGGCTTGGAGGGTAGCCGCCAGGTCCCACAGCAGGCTCCCTCCCCGCACCCCTCTGCCCTCTTTCGGGGACTTGGCAAAACCCAACCACCTGGAGCCTCTCTCCTCCTCGCAAATGCCTGTCGACTCTCCTGGTCTCGATGGGTCTTTGCCTTCCCCACAAGACCTTGCCGAGCTGGCTTGGACGCAGCCGCATGGCCAGAAGTACAAGCGAAGTGAAGAGGAGCACTGCTCTGCTTACAGCTTCCTGATGACTCTGAGGACTGGGCCGCCCTCTCGTCCCACGAGCATCCTGGCACCCAGATGCCTGGTTTCTGGTGGTGTCAACACTGGACCAGTGTGGATGGCGGTGCAGCCGGGGACACTCACTGGAGTCACACGTGTCACTCCAGGGGCTGGTTGTGACGCTAGCCCAGCAACGCTGGTTCTGGATGCCTCGGGGTCACCGCTGCTCCTGGGGACCAGAACTTCTACAGAGCTTCGGTGGCTGGGCCTGGCCTGTCCCCGACCCGATGCTCAGGAGCCCCAGCCCTTCCTGACCTAGGTGTGGCCATGGTGGGGAGGGGCCTGGAGGCCGCCTCTCAGGTGGAGAATTTGTTCTGTGGCACCGGAGGTGTGGGATGAGTGGATTCCCCAGGGATGCGGTGATAAAGCACAGCACGCAGCGTCATTCGAAAGGACGAGGGTCATTCTGTCCCAGTTCTGGGGGCCGGCACCCTCGCTGAGGGCTCTGGGCTCCCTCCTGGCCTCCTCCAGCTTCCGGTGGTCCTCAGCATCCTTGGCCTACGGTGGCGTCACTCTGGGTCCCCTACATCATTGCGTGGGTTCTTCTCTGACAGCGGTGTCTCTGCCCGTCACATAAAACCACCAGCCCAGCCCAGCCCACCTTGGCCGCACCTTAGCTGTGAGCGCTCTAGACTTGGGGTGGACGACACCCCAGAACCCTACAGCAAGCTGAAAACTCGGAATTGGAATGCACCCAGCCTGCTGTTGACCCGCAAGTCCTGGGGCCGCTGCTGTCTGCCTGGGCAGGAAAGGACCTTACCGGAGCCCCTGGCAGGGAGAAGGTCCAGGCTGGAAGCACAGAGAGAGCCTTCTGTTTGTTGTCCGTCACTTTTACACCTCATAAAGCAAAGACTTGTCAGAAATCGTCATCAGTCAGAGATGATCCACGGCCACATTGTGGAGACTTGGTTTCCAGCAAGCTCATACTCTGAGGTTCCGGGTGGGCACACACTGGGGGTCCCTGTTCAGCCCAGGACCAGGCGGCACCTCTTTCCCCTCCGACTCCCGGTGGACAGTCTGTCACAAAGGGCTCTCCTCGTGGCTCCTGTCACAGCCCCGATGCCTCCTCATGGGCGACGCTTTGGCTTGCACCCATCTGTGCCCCAGACCCCGACCCTTGAGGACGGGAGCTGGCCAGCTCTGTTCTTCTGGGCCCAGAGTGGCGCGAGGTCCTTGGACATTCCTCGTGGATGCGCAGAAGGCCCGCCCCACCCCCTGGCCACATTGCCTGAGGAGGGCTGGGCCGCTCGGGGCGGGGCCCTGTGGAGCTCTCTCAGGGCAGGCTTGCAGAGGGACTGTCCCTCCTCAGAGCTCTTCTCTACTCCCAGCCTCCCCTGGGCGTGGTGGTTCCGCTTCTGTCAGGGTTTATAAGCCCTGCCTCCCCTGGCTTGCCCTCCCTCCCGCCTGCCTCCGCTGTTCTGCAGTGAGGTCAGGTGCGTGGCACCCAGTGAGTCTAATTACCCAGGAAGGTAATTAACGTTTCTAATAGAAACTGCCGCTGCTCATTTTCACCGGGCCACACAGAAGCAATAAGGTAAAAGAGTTTTGTAATTAAAGACTCATTATTATGGTCTCCCATTCCACCCCGCGACTAATAAGTCCTCTCAGGGAAATGAGGAGCTGGGCTCTGTGGGGCGGCAGGCCCCGCGGAAGCCCTCACACTGCGTCGTCTCCGGCTGCTTCCCCTTGGCCGAGCTCTGCAGAGAAGGAAGGGCTCACATCCAAGGCGAAGGCCTCGCAACCCCAAATGCTCAGCACACGCTGTGTGCACATACTGAAATATCGCAGTGACTCCCATGAATGTGCACAGTGTTGACCCAAAACAAAATACGACTTTGAAAAAGTGGAACAGCACTGCAGTGCCTGGTGTGATCTTCGTGCTGCTGGGTCCCAGCGTGGAAACAGAGGCTGGGTCCTGAAGTGTGAGAAGCAGAGGGAGAAGTGGAGTCTTGGGGCAAGAGGCACAGCGTGGGCCAGGGTTGCATGAATCCTTCGCCCCTCTTGGCTTTGCGTAGAATCTGGGCAAACTGCTGGCCTTTTCTGAAGTGGCTTATTCATCCTTAAACAGCAACCCACTTACCTGGGTGGGGAGGCTGGAGGTCAATGACAAGCAGTGAAAATTTTTTTAAAAAAATTTTTATTTTTACCAAGAACATGTATTGGTACATTGTATACATAATGATCATAATCAACATGGTTATTTTGTACCTGTACATGATACATCTTGGTTTTCCCCCCTCTTCCCCCTTCCCCTCCCCTCCCTTCCATTCACCCACCCCTCCCTATTTGCAGCAAGTGTAGCTACACTTTACCATTTTTTCCCCTTTCATCTTACTTTTCTTTTAACCTTCTTCTTTATCCCCCTTTTCCCTATCTAGTTCTCTCTTTTGAATACTATCTCTCTTAAGCAGTGAAAATTTTGGGGGCACAATTTTATTGAACACCTATTATGCGTAGACCCTCCTGGCCATTTCAGGGAGATTAATCCACTTGATGGCACAGCAATCTCATGAAGGGAGCATATTTATCTTCCCCATTTTCTATACAAGGAGATGAGGAGTAGGAATGATAGGCAGTTTGTTCAAAGCCCGGCAGTGACTGCAGAAGCTGGACGCACTGTGCTCTGTGCTCCTCTCCAGAGGTCCCCTGAGGGTTTCTTCTCATTTTCCCAATGAAGGGGGCACTCAGGGTCTGGGTCTGTGGCTGAGGCTGGCAGAGGTATACAAAGGGCCTGGTGGGCTCCGGCTGCACTGGGACGTTCTGAGGGTCCAGGGAGTGGGAGGGTTGGGGCCCTGTCCTGGAAACCCAGGAAACCACAGCGGTGGGACGAGGGACAGAGAGACGTGCTCTGAGGGGTGCCGGAGTCCCCACCCGCATCCTGTCACTCACCGGTTCTGTCACTTTGGGGAAACTGACTGCTCTGACCCTCAGTTGTGCTCCCTACAAAACAGGAAACCTCGCTGTGATGATCAAACAAGATCAGGCCGAG
Organism: Hystrix cristata; assembly: GCA_004026905.1. Taxonomy (NCBI): domain Eukaryota; kingdom Metazoa; phylum Chordata; class Mammalia; order Rodentia; family Hystricidae; genus Hystrix; species Hystrix cristata. Next base: position 60,710 of record PVJO010008521.1, on the reverse strand, counting down.
GCCTGGACCCTGCTGAAGGCGAAAGACCAAACCAAAGCAGAAAGGACAATCAAGCAAAAAGAAAGCACACAGAAGGGAACGAAGGAGACCGGGAAGGGCAGGGGTCGACAGCCCACGCACAGGAGGTACGGGTGCGAGGGCAGAGAGGCGTGTGGTGGGCAGGGACAGGGTCTCCGGAGCTCACGGCGATGGCGTTGTCTGAGTCGGAGCCAAGAGAGTCCAGCCCGAGACGGGCCGCTTCAGCGTTCTGTGGCTGTTGGTCAGACTCAGGTCCTCCCGGGTGGCGGCCAGGGGCCTCCATCACGTGCTCTTGTGGTCCCTTTCGCGCAGCTGCTGGCAGAGCTGCTTCCGCCTCGTCTTCCCGCAGCCTCCCAGCGAAGTGCTGCCACCCAAGTGCTCACTCGGCAGGCCTGAGCCGGGCAGCTCGTGTCCGGGGTAGGAGGTCACACGGGGCACGGCCTCCCGGAAGCAGGGCTCACTGGGAGCCCCTTGAAGCTGCGGACCACACCCGACCTCCCCAGACAGGAGGCGAGGATGCGGGGACGTGCAGGAGAAACCCCGGCATGTTGCCCGCATGTGGTGGCCTCAGGCGTGGGGCTCCTGACTGCTATATTCCACGAGGGCGAGTGTCCGCTACTGCTTGTCTGCAGGCGACCACGTGGAGGGGCTGTGCAGGAGGGCAGAAAGGGACGGTGTAGCAGCTGCGTCTCGTCACAGTTGTGCGCACGACACGCAGCCCCCGCCGACCCCAGTGCCCTTCTGCAATCACACTGACTTCTGCATGTGGGGCGAGGATTGGTCTGAAGGTCCTGCTGACCTGGGCCAGCTCAGGGGCTTCGCTTGCGTGCTGTGGGAACTGCAGGTGAGCGTGGGGGGTCCTCTCAGCATCGCGTGCCTCAACGGCACCCTGCTGCCCCGTCTCACCCTCTGGCTCTCCAGGCTGGCCTCATCCCCGGGACCCTGCACACGGGAGGCCGTGTGCTTCGTGAAGTGACGGCTCTGTGTTGCTCACACTGCGTGTGTTGCTCGGAGCCCGTCTTGGTCAGAGCAGCCTGCAGGCACACTGCAAAGGGCAAAGACGGTGGGAGGGCTGGGGCCACCTCTGCAGCGGGCTGCGATGGCTCAGGAGATCTGGAATCTAAAGGCTGTGCTTTCTGAAGTGTTTGACTAATCTGGGGAAAAGTCAGAAAGGTTTCCAGTAGCACCACTGAGTTTTGGACGTTTTTTATCAAGTTGTTCTGACATTATATCAACAGTCCTAACAGTGGAATTCTAAAAATCTCTGTTCATTCATTCATTCATGCCTGCATTAATTCGTATACTGAACGTCGAGAACTGGCCGATGTCTCCCACAGGGCAGTAAATATTTCCGGCTAAAGAGTTGAGATGTGACTGCCGAACAGCAAAATCCGACCATCAGACCATCCCCGTGGCCGGGCCTCGCCCCACCTGGCTGGCCCTCTGCTGCCGCAGCTTGTCCTCTCTGCTGAGGATTGGCTTGGGGCCTCGTGCGTGCTGCGCCTGTGTGCATCCCCTGAGCTGTGCGCCTGGTGCCTGAGCATGTGTCCCTCTGCAGCAGGCGGGGTGCATGTCACTGTGCCCAGTCCACAGCACCATCGGGAGGTGACGATGGGACCTCGGGGCAGCCCAGCGGGAGGCCTAGAGGGGGACGCTGTGACTGTCCCTCTTCTCTGTCCCTGTCTCTCCTTCTCTCTCAGTGGTTTCCCCTCCCGCCATGATGTTTCTGGTGCACCGCAGCTCAGCCTGGAGCCAGCTGACCGCGGACCTAGGCCCTTGAGACCACGAGCCAGAATCAGGCTTTCCTTCACCGCAGTTGTGTACTTCGGGTATTTGAGACAGCAACAGAAAGCCAACCATAAATACACTTGTGTGTTAAAAACTCTGGCTAATAAGGTCTGCCTCACAGAGTGATTTGCGGATTGCATGAGCTAACAAGGCTGACTTTTCCACCACGTTTCCCGACATGTAGCAGGTGAAAGAGAAAAGTTTCGCAGCACACCCAGCTCTGTTGCTGGTTTTGATGTTACTGGCATCAACATGGCAGGAGGAGGTTTGGGCAAAGTAAGGGCCCAAGGGGCCTTACACTTCTGATCTTAGTAGTGTTTCTGAAGGCCCAGCACAAAGCAGGTCACTGGGGATTTGGGCTCAGTCAGTGTCGTTTGGAAATGGCGCGCCTGCCTTCCATGGATAACATTTCTGTCCTTTTTTGTTGGTTTTGTGATTGAGATCTGTAAGATCTCGCTGTGTGCTTTGCCTTCTCCTTTGTCTGTAATTCCACCGGACTATAGAGGGGCAGCATAGAACATGACCCTTTAGTCAATGCTGTCCCTCCCCCAGGCGGCACAGGTGTTGTAGAAATTCCTAGGTGACTCTTTTCCAGACAAAGCCAAAGGCTGCACACAGCCCGCGGGGCATAAGAGAAACTCTCCCACTGAAGGTGTCCTCAAAGCAGGGACTGTTTGTGTGGGCACAGGGGCTATTTCCTGGTATCGGAGGAAAGTGCCAGAAATATCTTTACTCTGAGAAATTCTGACTGGAAGGAATGGGCCTATTCCAGATGTGTGCTAAGTAACTTACTGTTACTAAGGGTGAGGAAGTCTGGCCGTGGAGAGTGCATTTCCCAGGTGGGCCTTGGGGAACGGGCCATCTGGAACCTGACGTGGGTCCCATCTTGCCAGCATGGCGAAGTCTGTCTGTGCCATGGAAAGGCGGGGATGGCGTGCTGTGCTTTAGCCTTCCACTCAGACTGCTTGGCATTCATGTGCCACATGTTCCCATGCGAGATTTAATTCGCATCATTCTCTAACTTAACTCCCACAGAAGGCCTGTGCTCGGGACATTCCCATCATCCCTTCTGACAGATGAGGGGATGGAGAGTTGGCTAAGACATGGCGAACTGGGACGGAATACAGGTCGACCGGTTTTTATTAATGTGTTTTTCATTGAGGTGAAAATCACATAAAATGAGTCGTTTTATTTTTCTATTTTTTAAAAGGAGTCATTTTAAAATGAACAGTCAGTGACCTTGATGTGTTCACAAGCTTGTGTAGCCACCACCTTAGTCCAGGCCCAAACCACTTCCATCTTCCAAAGGAAACCACACGCACACCCGGCCGCCACCACACTCCCAGACCACAGCAGCTGCCTGCCTGTCCTGTCGGTGGTGTAGACTGGCTGGTCTGTAGCAATAATGCAGTGGCCGGTGTTTATTGGGGCTTCTTGTGTGCTGGGCGTGGGGCTGGGTGCTCACTATGTGTTAGATCCTCTCGTCCTCTGGCCCCAGGAGAGGCTGCTGCTGTGACTTGTGTGTTACGGATGAGGAAGCAGAGGCATGGAGAGGCCCGGAAAGTGGCCCAAGCTCACAGAGCTGCCCGGCCGCTGACGAGGGATCGGAAGCTGGAGTTGTGACCCTGCGTTCCCTGCCAGCACAGACACACAGCCTCTTCGTTATGTCACGGTGTCCCAGCCCAGCAAGGGACATGGGGACACCGCCCCTCACCGCCTCGGGTCTGGTCTGAGCTTGCTGTAAACAGAGTGCTCAGTGCCTTGTGGAAATCCAGGGAGGGGAGACTGGTTTTGCTTGGGGGCCCAGGAAACATTTGGTTCTCTCATTTCTGTGCCTTTACCCAAGAAGAGAACCCTGATGACTTTTATTATCAGGGAAGAAAAGCGATTTTGTAAAACCGGATGAGGGTTAGCAGTGGGGAGAGCCAGACACAAAACGATGCTCTGCTGCTGGCTGGCCGAGTGGCCGGGGCCAGCTGCTTAGCCTTTCTGCACCTTCCATCCAGGTACGTGGACTCGCAAACACATATTGTAAGATTCTCTCTCTCTCTTTCTCTGGTGGTACCAGGGATTGAACCCAGGACCTTCCCACTGAGCTACATTCCCAGCCCTTTTTATTTTTCATTTTGACACAGAGTCTTGCTAAGTCACTAAGTTGCTCAGGCTGGATTCGAACTTGTGGTCCTCCTGCCTCAGATTCCCAGATTCCTGGGATTACAAGTGTGCACCACCATGCCTGGCTGTAACACATGCTCTTAATGACTGTTTTGATAGTCCAGCCGAGAACTCTTCTCAGGAAGAGGGCTGATAGCCTTCTTCGTGCTCAGGTGGAAATCACAGCATGGAAACACTTACTTATCAAGCTCCTGTTAGGTGCCAGACATCCTTATAAGTGCTTCACAGCTGCATCTTAATTAATGTCTGAGGAAATCCTGACCTGTTTTTTTTAAAAAAAACATTTAAAACCAAAAGCCCAAGCTACAGAGTCACATTCCACAAGCTAATGCTCTGTAGGGAAACCTCACCCTGCAATTGGTCTGTGGCAAATCCCACAAAAGTGAGACGTTTCCCAGTCAAGTAATTCCCTCCTTAGGGGCCGTCTGGGTCATGGAGAGGAGGTGGGGATCCCGTACCTGCTCCAGCGTGCCTTGATTTATTTCTGCAGAAATAAATGCTATTGGTGTTGTCGGAGGCCTCCTTGTCCAGCCCATTCCAGACCTTAAAGGCATCACCCAGGTTTACATTTGCATCCCCAACCATATTTTATTTTGAATTTGGCTGAACCTTATATAGAAATCCCGCTCTCTTTCCACCCCCCTCCCCCGTTTCTGCTGGAAACCACGAAGCAGTTCGACACCACGTGCTGCCACTCCACCGCCTGTCGCCAAGGCCCAGGAGCCCTGCCCTCGGTCCCACCTGACTTGCCTGCTGGCTGCTCACCCCACAGCTCTTCCTCTTCCCTGGGGAGTTGGCCCTCCACCTCCTGGTCACTGAAATCTCTCCTGGTTTTCCAAGGGAGGCCCTCTGCCGTCTTTCCTTGACAGCTTCAGTGCAGACTGACCTTCTGTGTTTTAGTTTTTCTCCACAGACCCTATCATCAACCAACGGTGTAAGATATTTTACTCATTTATTTATCACCTACTCATCTCTGCTGATAGGTCCACAGGGTAGGATTTTGTCTTGTTCAGACCTGTGTCTCCCCTACCTAGAAAGGAGCCTGGTACAGACCAGCTGCTCCACAGATATTTGTGGAATGGGTGGATGAATGGATGGATGAAAGGATGGATGAACAGATGGGTGGGTGAATGGATGAACGGATGGGTGGATGGGTGGATGGGTGCATGGGTGGATGAATGAATAAGTAGATGGATGGATAGATGTGTGGCAAGTATCAGGAATAAAAGTATCAACCCCCCAGTTTAAGGAATGTTAAGATTGTGCCTTATCTCCCTTTGTTGCTTCTTTTCCATATAAATAAAATTCTCCCTGTTCACCTCCCTAGTCCCTGCCCCTTTCCTGCCTCCCGAAAGATGACCTTCTCATGTTGAGGAACGATCGCCCATCCATGATTTTGTGCTTTTTTACATATAGAACCAGGATTCTTCCAGCATTTCAACATTTTACATAAACCAAGTACTTTACTTAACTGTACAATTTGCTTTTTTTTTTTTTTTTGGTTCTGGGAATTGAACTCAGGGCCTTGTGCTGCAAGGCAAGCACTCTAACCACTGAGTTGAATCCCCAGCCCCTACAATTTGCTTTTCATACAAGTATTATATCTTATTCATTATGATTCACCATTTTTTAGTGGTACAGAATTCTGTGTATGAATATGCCATAATTTATTATTATTTCTCTTCTAAGTAGGTATGTTGGTTCCATTTTTTGCCGGTACGAACAGCACCATAGTGTGCACTCTCAGTGTGCGTCCCACGCGCATGTGTAAGGGTTTGTGTCTTCAGTTCTCAGCTGTGTAATTGCAAGGACTTGGGTCACAGGCGGCAGCCAGTTTCATAGGTGTTAGTAATTCCTTGTTGCAGTGTTCATGTCAGTTTGCGCCCCCAGGACGACGCCGGCCTGTTTGGCAGGGTGTGAGGTGACCTCTTGCTGTCATCATCGCCCCCCCATTCCCTGACTCCCAGTGGCTGACATCCCTGTCGCATGTTCACTGCCGTTTTAGGAGAGTTCATCTGTGAGCTGTCCTTTGGTGGCGTTTGTCCTTCCTGGTGCCGAGGTATTTGCCTGCCGTTACTGCGCTGTAGAAACTACATATTTAGGACGCGAATCTTGGTGTTAGGCGCTTTGCAAACATGTTCCAGTCTGCCGCATGTTGAGGAAAGACTCCCAGAAGTTCGGCGCCAGGTCAGCTGGGGCGTGGAGTGTCCGGGGCTGGTGCGTTTCCCGAAGTCCTCACCTCCAGGGAGTCCCACATTCTCCACTTCCAAACCCTAATGCATGTTGGTGTGGACCTGGATGACTGCCAGCGCTGGACGCAGCCCTCGGGGAAGCTCCACTTTCCTTCGCGGTGCGTTCAGGCGGCGACGGGACCGTGTGTGGGCAGATGGACGTGCCCCAGGTTGTGCTGTGTTGCTGGGACAGGCGTGTAGCAGAGACACACACGAGTCTCCCGCCACACTGGGCCCAGAGTGGGGCCTTAAACAGTCAGCTGAAGGAAGGGGTACCCTGTGCACCGCTGGCGGGAGGACGCCTGTGAGTGGCTTGGAAGACTCCTTTAGAACTGAATGGTGATCTGTGGGGGTGCTATAGTCAGCTTTTGCTGTGTAACAGGTTACCCGAGAATGAAATAACTTAAACCTACAGCAGAGACTGCAGCTCAGGAGTGTAGGCGAGGACCCAGAAGATCACCGATCGATGAAGAGCAGTAGTTGTGGGTGCTAATTAGTGACAGATGCTTTGTGCTTTGCCGTCTCGAATCCAATCTCCCTCTGCCCCTGGGAGATGCGGTCCGTCACCCACAGGTCTCTGTTGGGGGCTCTTCATGTGCGCCATGTCTGGGGAACTTGGAGTCGGCAGAGGTGGGGAAGGAAGGCCCATTGGCGGGGACTTCCGAGAGCCAGCTGAGGCCGAGGCAGAGCAGGGCCCAGTGCACTGCTGACTCTGAGCCAGCCTCTGCCGATGCCAGCTGCTGACCGGGGTGACCTTTCCTGCGGGAGGTGACCACAAGCAGCCGCCAATGCCTCAGTGCCTCAATTTCCCCATAGGAAGATGGTTGAAATCTGGGATGCACATGGGCTTGCTCCCTGCGGAGGACGGGTCTGGCCCCACTGGGACTTGCTCCCTGGTGGCGGTAGGAGGGTCCGGGGTTCGGTGCAGCCTTTGAAAGGTGTCATCTTTTCCAATCTAACATGGCGCCACTGTGGGGAAAGCTGCTTTCTTTCCACTTGGTTTGATTTATTATTGATTAAGCTGGAGATGAATTAGGATCATTAATATGCGGGCTGCCATCTGCAGGCGCTGTCTGCTCCTGGTCCATGGGCTGGAGTGTCGCCGTGCCGTCCCCCGCCAGTGTGGGAGGGGACGCCGTCTGGAGCCTGGGTGCCTGACGAGGTCTGTGGGCTGGCGGCCTGGGCAGTGTGCTCATTTCTTCCTCGGGGTCCTGGAAGCTGGAAGGTGCGAGTCAATTCGTGCTGCCCTCTTCCCCGGGGTGCGAGCCGCTTGGTCTCACTCGGCTTCTCCTCCGGGGAAGCGGAGAGGGGCAGGAAGCCCTCTGTGACCCCTTCTTGGGGGCGCTGGTCCTGTGGGTTGAGGCCCTGTGTAACTGTGATCATCTCCTCAGGCCTGTCTCCAAACCCAGCCTCACTGGGGTCGAGGCCTCGGCTCTCAGGGGAAGGGCGGGTGCAGCCACAGCACGGTGTCACCGTCCGTTCTGGCAGTGGCTGTTGGCATTGTAAGGGGTGCCGCTCCTTGGAGGGGGCAGTCTCAGCCCTTTCCAAGTATTTGGGATCTTCACCAGCTCTTTCTGTCCTTCTTCCGCGCTTAAAGCAGCCCCGGAAACTGTTCTGATAAAACCGCTCATGTTCTAGTAGGGATGACGAAGAGGACTTGCGAGGCAGCTTTGGAAACTAAGAAGCTGAGCTTTGGGGTTTCTGTGTCAACCAGACCCTGGCCGGTCCACTGGGGTCTTGCTGGACCCGTTCTTGAGAACATCCGCCAGCGTGCTGGGGTCCTGTGGGTGAGTAACTGAGATTTAGGCCCCGCCCGCGGGCTCTGGTCCCAAGTCTGCCCTCCCTCAGGCTCCTTCGTGGGAGGGGCCTCACTGCTCATCCAGGTGTCTAAGCCACCCTCCATCCTTATTGGTTTACACTGCACTTCCGTTGCCACCAGGCGGCGCCAGCTTCAAACCGCACCCCGACCGCACACTCTGTGCTCTCCCCCAGCTGGCCCCAGTGCCAGCCCCGCTTCTCTTCTAGGGCTTCGGTGGCCTCTGGCGGGGCTTTTGCACCCACCCCGCGTCCGGCAGCCACTGATGCACTCCTGCCGCTCTCTCGGCTCCCACAGCACCCGGGGCCCAGCCCCACACTCCCGCCTGGCGTTGAGGATGTTGGGTTCTGGCGTCCAATGACTGATTCAAATCCTGGCTCCCTGCTCTCCAGCTCTGTGACCCTGGGAAGGTCACCTCCTGCCTGTGGCTCAGTTTACCCATTGTAAAACGGGGGTAGTAATACTATCTACCCGAGGGATGTTGTGATAGCACACGAGTTAGCACGCGTGTATCAGCCTGTTTCTGTCGTTTTCATGAAGGCTTCGAGGCTGGGTCCTTTGTAAAGACGACGTCAACTCAGCTCACAGTTGTGGGGATGTGAGAGCCTGTGCTGGGGGCTGGTTGCGGTGGAGCCCCGTACTGGGGGAGAGCCAGGAGGGGCCCTGAGAATGCCCAGCCCCCTCCGAGGAGCCTCCAGAGCCCCCATCCCAGGCTCTGGACTTCATCACAGTGCTGCGCTCTGGACCTGGCCTCTGGCACTTGCGTCCTGGGGACGTGCTCAAGCCGTGTCCGACCCACGGCAACGGGTAGAGTGCTTTGGAAAATGCTGGTGTGCTCAAGCGGGCGTTTCTGAGTGTTAACTTCTATCATCCCGGTGCTGGCTTATTTTCCCCTCTTCAGTACTGACTGCTCAACCCAGGGCCTTTGCACCGAGCTGTATTCCCAGCCCTTTTGTATTTATTATTGGAACAGGGTCTTGCGAAGTTGCTAAGCTGCCCAGGCTGTGCTTGAACTTGTAACTCTCCTGCCTCAGCCTCCCAGAGTGCTGGGATTACAGGCAGATGCTACCATACCCGGCTGATGATGTTGTTTTATAAAGCCCTATATGACCAGGCCTGGCTGCCCCTGGGACCTAACTCTTCTATTCCTCCCTTCATCCCTGTGTCCCAGCTACACATCTTGCTTGACTTTGAATAGGCCAAAAATGTTGCTGCCTCAGGACCTCTGCACTCACTCTTCCCTTCCCTGGGTGTCACAAGGCTCCTCTCTGCAGGAAGCTGCACACTGTCACCACATCAAACAGGCTTTCTTTGATGACACCCTGTCGATTTATTCTCCCATCCTCCTTCCTTTTCTTGGTTAACAGTGTGTACCACCATCTGACAAGTGTGTTTATTTGTTATCATTTACTCCATATTCTGATTATGGTGCCTCGCCCCAGCCCTTAGCACGGTGTCTAGATACCACGTCCATCTTTTCGTCTCGCGGTTCCCGTGGTCAGGATCTGGGTGTCTCGGCTGGGTGGTTCTGGTGTGGGGTCTCCCGCGGCTCAGGCACATGGTGGCTGCAGTGGCGGGGGCCTCCCTGGCACCTCTGCCTTTTCTTGCGGGCTCCTGGCTTCTTCCCGCCACCTGATTTGGGCGTCTGTACAGCCTGAGGCCTTCGGGTGCTGGTTTCCCACCCAGTCCCTCCAGTGCCAGGCCCCAGTGTCCAGATGGGAGCTGCCTGGATGTCACTATGAGGCCTGGAAGTCACACAGTCGCCTCTTTACTCTGGGCCAGCCAGTTCCGAAGGTGGCCTGGGCTCAAGGTGAGAAAAGGATCGAAGAGTTCCCAGAACTGCCCTAAACACCCCCATGAGGTCAAGTTCCCGGGCAGTGGCTTGCTTGGCTACTGCCAGGTCCTGGGTCTAGACGGTGCCCGGAACATGGCGCCTGCCCAAGAGAGGCTGATGCAGGAAGAAGCAGTTCTGAATGTGCTTAAAGCCCACACTCGGAAAATGCTCTCATCTCCATCGTTATCGCCGATCTGAATGACGCACTGAAGCGGCTGCTAATCACACAGGAGAAATGATACCAATTAAGCAGCAGAAAACAAACGTAATTTGGAAGACAGAGTGCAGTATCACCTGCACAGACGTCCCCGCCAGGGACCAACTCCTGGGGCTGCGTGGTTCCTTCGTCTCTGCCTGCTTTGGAGCATGGAGCCTGGCCTGAGGGAGGCGGGCAGGAATGCCTCTTAAATAATGACCAAGTATGCTCTGGCTTGGAGGTAATGTCTTACCTTCTTTATTGAGAATTTAATAAAATCCCACTTCCAGGGGCTATGCTGCAGGGAAACAGGCTGTGGAGAGCAGTGGACCCTCGTTTACCTAGCACCTGTTGTTTACCGGGGCTGTGTGCAGGGTCCTGTGTGCACAGTGGGGCTCCTTCCCTGCACTTCCTGTGCACATGGGTGCCATCATCAGTCTCTGCCCCGGGCTTTGTAGATGGTGGGAGGATGGCTCAGCGAGGCTGGTCACCGCCCTCTTCCCGGCAAGGGCACAGGTATTGTACGGAGAGATGGCTGGTGGATGGGAACTCTACCGTCCATGCGGCTCCAAAGGCTGAGATCTGCCCCTGGCTTGGCGCACTGAAGGCTCCTTACTTACCCGCCGTGGGGCTTCTCGCGATGACTGCTCCTGAAGGAGTGTTTTGGCCCCTGGGGCTGATGCTTAGTGAAGACCTGGTAGCGTGTGGGCCACAGCACCCACCCCGGCACTCGAGATGCTCTTGGGGGGCTTCTTCCTAAGCGTTCTCGTTGCCACCTATTCTGTCTGTGTGCTGGGTGCTGCCCCGGCAGTGGGGGCTGGGGAATCCCCGTGTCACAGAACTTGCACTCTGTGGGATCTTGACATGGCCTGGGAGACAAAACTAGATGATTATTTCTGGTGGTGCAGTCCCACGGGCAGAAAGGAATCATGGCAGGAGGACAGTGGGGTGTTGGGAAGCCCTTGGTGGTGGGAACTGACGCCTGGCCAGGGAATGGCTGCAAGGCCTGGGAGGGGACCGTCCTGCCCAGGTTGGGGGGGGCAGGCAGGGCAGTATCATGGGCTCCAAAGCCTGGGGGGGGGTGTTGGATTCTGCCCCTGAGATGGCACACGCCAGGTGCCGGCTGGGATGGCGTTGCCTGCTTGGCTGAATCAGTGGTTCTCTGCCACCGTGTGCCACACCTGGAGCTGGGCTGGGGCACAGGCAGCAGGTAGGCGCAGCCCTCATTCTCCAGGCCACCCAGGGCCTGTCCTTCCTCAGCTCCTGCCACCAGCTTGTGCTCCTCAGGACTGAAGATGAGGAGCACCTGCTGCTTTCCGACTCACAGTCTGGACCCCACCTGCAGAGCACCGGGCCCCCGACCGGCTGCACACAGGTCACTGGAAGGAGGCCCCTGCCACAGGCTGCCTACCATCTTGTTTTGCAGCTGAGGACAAGCGGACCGAGCTGGTCTGAGACGTCGTCACTTCAGGGAGCGGGGGTCTCAAGGCAGAGTGGGTGAGCCTCCCCAGCACCACCAGGCACAGGGACCGACCACCTCAGCGGGCCTGAGGAGGGGCTCGGGTCCCCTGCAAGGGTCTGCTCCTCGCTGCACAGATTGCTGAGGGCAAATGACTTGCCCAAGGTGACACACACAGAGGTGGCGAGCAGGGGCCATGCCATGAGTGGACTTTCTCAGCCAAGCCCCAGGAATGCTCCTCCTTCCTATGGGCACTGGAGCTTTGACTCATCCAGGGTGTGAGCAGACACGGAGGCTGGGGAAGCTCGTTCTGCCAGGCTGTGGGGGCAACTTCCCTGCCGTGCTGTCTGCCAGCCTCCCCAAACTCCCTGCAGCACCAGTGGCCCTTCTGTTTGCTATTGAGGTGTTCCGGGCTAGGGTGCAGCTCAAGGGCCGGCTAGGCTCTGGCTTCAATTCAAGAGAGAAGGAAGGAGAGAGAGAGAAGGAGAGAAGAGAGATTGAGACTGATTTTGAAGCTAGAAGGAGACAACTCTCTCACCTGTAACAGTCTTTTCGAACAAAGCCTCTCCCATTTTTAGTCCAGACTGATTTTTCCTTTGACATAGGGAGCTAGGATTTGAACCCAGGATTCTCTGCACTCCATGATTTATTTGGGGTTGGAGGACAGGGAGACGTTTACCCCCGTATGCAGCACTGTGCACATGAATGCATTTCCTTCTGTACATCACACGAGGAAAGGTGTCGCTGAGAACATGGTCAGGTTAAGACTGGGTGGTATTAGGTGTATATTGGTCTTGAAAGCTAAAAAGTAATACCTAAATAATCTTAAATCTTTTAAATCTCAAAAAAGTGGGGGTCTTTGTTTGTTTATTTGTTTGTAAAAACATGTTCCTGTTTGTTCATTTGCTTTTTTGGTCCTTTGCCTGCATGGCCAGCAGATATATGGTATTTTAAAGAAAAACTGTGGGAAATAAGTTTGAGCATGAGCAGAGTAAAGCCTTTCTGTGGAGCATGGTGGAGTATTTTATTCGAGTTCCACATGTTCTCGGCCAGGACTCGGGTCTCCTGAGTGCAGGGAGCCTCTTTCCTGGCTGGCAGAACGGCTCTCCAGGCCAGGGGCACAGGAGTCAGAGACGGGTTCTGGGTCCCCATGCAGCTCCACCATGCACTAGCTGGGCCCAGCGTCCTTGTGGGGATTCAAGCAGCCCCTTCCCTCCTGCTCTGAGGGGGGAGTCCGGAGGGCAATGGTGCTCGGTAGGTCTGAATGAGGAGGGGAGGACGTGCCCTGGAGGAGAGGCCTGCAGGTCCGTACAGGGGTTTGACAGAGCAGGGCTGACGTCTCAGCCACAGTCACCCCCAGGTCAGGCCCACCCAACTGCATAAATGTGCCTTGGTCAGGCTCTTCCGCCTGGGTGCCCCCCTCCCCGGCTCTCAGCAAGCGTTCCCACCTCGGCCCACAGCTCCTCCCTCAGGGCCCTGCAGCTCTGAGTTTTGGGTCCCAGCCCCTTGCCCCATGGTGTGGCTGGGTGCAGGCCCAGAGGCCAGCAGGGCCCAGGCCTCGCTCCCTCATGCAGGTGATGCTCAGTGGGTGAGCTGGGGACCCTTCTCTTGGACGAGGGGCTTGCTGAGGAGGTCAGCGCCGCACCTGGGAGGCTGCTGTGCAGGCACCTGGGCAGCAGGAGTGAATGAAAGTCACGCAACTCTCCACATGCGCATTGTTGCACGCCCGTCGTCCACCTGGTGTGGCTGTGTCGCCCCGCACGGCCCCCAGGGTGTGGTCACAACCTGCTGCAGACTGGGTGCTTACAACAGCAATTGTCCTCATTCAGGAGGCTGGAAGTCCAAAGCCCAGGTGCGGGCAGGGCCGTGTCCCACCAGTCTCGGGGGCTCCTTCCGCACCCCAAAACTCCCGATGGAGCCTGGCGTTCGCTGGCTCTGGCAGCAGAGCTTGGGTCCTTGTCTCTGCCGTCACCCGGCTGTCCCGTCGCTGTGTCTGCTCTCCTTGTGTGGACCCTGCTCCAGACGGCCTCACCTTGATGGAGTGCAGCTGCAAAGGCCCTGTGCTAAAGGGGTTACGGCCGCAGGTGCCAGGGCCCAGGACTCGCAGTATCTTCGTGCCGTCACAATTCAGCCGCAGGATAGTCACTGTTGTCGACTGGTCAGCTCTGTCCACACCTCCCCTTCCAGCCAGCTGGCCTCGGGGCTGCCCCGTGGTGGATTTCGGACCACTGAGCTTCACAGAGGATGTGGGACGAGGTGGCCGCAGGGCTTAGCAGGGACGGCCAGGGAGCCCTCACTCCCCGGGTCACGGGTGAATCCCTGGTCTCGCTTCTCACTTGGAATGGGCTCGTGTCTGCAGTCACCTCCCGCGTGTGCTGGGCCTCGTGTCCGGGGGAGGGTGGGAAAGAAGAGGGAAGGCAGCCTGGTCCCAGGCCACTCCCCAGTGTCCATGCCAGCCCCGCCCACCCATCTGCTTGGTTCAGCAGCCAGATCAACCCCATGTTCCCACGGCTTTGTTGTGGGGTCACGTGCCTCAGTGGTGCATGTGGTTACCGTTTCCTGCTGACGACGACGATGGACATAACAAGGGCTGCCGGTACCGAAGTGCAGTCTTCAGCCTACAGGACTCTGCGAGGACCCTGTAGTTTAATAATGTGTCACCTGAGAAACCAGGTGAGGAGCCCGAGTCTGAGGAGTTGGGCACAGTCACGGTCCGAGTGGGCGGTGTGGACCTGCGATCCGGCTCCCACTGTACTGTGTCCCTGCTCCTGGGAAAGCCCCGGGAAGACGCCAACAAGAGAAAATGGGGACCAGGGTGGCTGTGCATTCAGTGAGCGCGTGTAACCACGCTGCTGTCTCTTGTGCGAGTGTCGGGCACCACACTGGGCTCCGCCGGCAGAACGTCGCGGCTCTGCTCCCTCCCACAGCAGCAGCACGGGTGTCTGAAGGGTAGAATGTGCTGGGACCATTTGAGTAGGGCTGTATGTGCAGCGTAGGAGTTTGTTAGATGGAGAAGAAACGGGCCATTTCAGAGCTAGGAGCAGTGGGGCCCAAGGTGCTCTGCCAGTGTGTGGTTCTCAGGAAGCACTGGCATGGCTGAGTCATCAGCTTGCTCCCCAGAACCCTTTCCCTCCTTCCTCCTGTTACAAATAACATGGACACAGCTCTGTCTGGGCACGTAGCTGCCCAGTGAGGGGCACCATCTCTGGTCAGAGGCATTGGATTACCTTCTTGCCCTGAGATATGTAACCACACGTCATTCCTTTAAAAAGAAACATTTGTTCCTGGCTGATTTCTTGATAATAGCTGTTCTTTCTGGAGTGAGATGGAATCTCAGTGTTGCTTTAATTTGCATCTCTTGAGTGACCAAGGATGTTGAAAACTTTTTCACATATTTATTTGCCATTTCTACTTCTTCATCTGAGACGTGTCTGTTTATTTCAGCTGCCCGTTTTTGGATTGGGTCTTTAAATTTGGGGTATCTTTTTTTTTTGAGTTCTTTGTATATTCTAGATATTAGTTCTTTGTTGGAGGAACAGCTGACAAAATTTTTTCCTACTCTGTGTGTTGTCTCTTTGCTCTGTTGGTAATTTCTTTTGCCCTGCTGTGTGAGGCTGGGGGGAGAAAGGAACCTTCCTCCACTGTTGTGGGAGTGTAGAGTGGTGCAGCCTCTGTGGAAATCAGTGTGGAGATTCCTCAAAAAACTGAAATGAGAGGTTTCATTTGACCCAGCCATTCCTCTTATAGGTATCTTCCTGAAAGAGTTAAAAGCATCATACCACAGTGATATATGCACATCCATGTTTATAGTGGCACAATTTGTAATAGCTAAATCTTGGAAATAGCCCAGATGCCCATTAACAGATGAATTGATAAAGAAAATGTGGTTTTTATATACAATGGAGTACTACTCTGCCATAAAGAAGGATAAACTTGAGACATGTTTTGGTAAATGAATGCACTATGAGACCATGCTTTTAAGTGAAATAAATCTGACACTCACATTTAAATATTGCAATGTCTCTCTTGTGTGAGAAACCAAAAGCACAAATAAGGACCAAAATGGACGACAGATATTTTGAAGTGGGAAGAAAATGTTCAGACGGGAAGGGGAACGAGGTGGGGGGAGGAGAAAGGGAAGGGAGGGAAAAAAGAATTAAGCTGTGTTACGTACACGTACCAGCTCCCCAAAGTGAATGTAATCATCAGGTACTGCATACATGCACTAAAAAGAAAAAGAGCAGCCTCCCTCCCGCTCACTGTGGGCGGAGTGGCCTGACGGAGGCAGAGCATGAGGGTGTGAGGCTGGAGCAGGAGAGTGCGGGTGGTGGGGACCCGGCTGAGAGACACTGGACAGAACAGCCCGGTGGTGTGGACCGGCACCTGGGCCGGTCAACATGGAGGAAGTGAACCGTTTTCTTATTTAATCAGATTGAGTTTGGGCTTCTAGATTACAGCAGGTATGTTTGCACACCTGGGCCACACCTGGAGGGAGAGCCATGCAGGGAACACAGCCCCACACGCAGCAGAGGGTGGAGGGAGGTGGGAGCCTGGCCTGGGGAGGGGAGAAGGTACAGGAGCCTCAGTGTGTCCACTCAGCGGTTAATCATTAATTGACAGTACGGAGTGGGCGCCAGCACCCACAGGCGCAGCCGCATCTGTGATATATTCTGCTCACTCACCAAACATTTCTAACCAGGCCTAGTCAGAAACACTAAGGGCTGTAAGGTTAAATGCCCCCACGGAAAAAACAACCAACTCTCAGCTCCCAAAACCTTCCCAAGGCCACAGGTTTCAGCTCCTTGGCCCTGGACACCCCCAAGGCCCTCGGCCTCAAGACATGGAGGAACAAAGACCCTGCAGAAAGCTCGAGGGCTGGTCCATTCTCACGCCCCTTTCCGCCTTCACTCCCATACAGACCTTAAGCCCCTTTGTTCTGAGCGCCTCTCCTTTGTCCTGAGAAGTCTCCCCTCCGGCTGGGTTTGCTTCATAAGTAAAGCCTGCTCTTGCAGTTCTGAGGTTGTGTCTCATTCTTTCCCCAACCTGCATTATTAACAGCATCTTCTCTTCCGATCTACCGTCTGCCTCTCAGCCACCACTGTCCGGAATCATGAGCTCTCAGAATGGAATTGTGCTTACCAGAAGGCCAATTGCACTGCTCTTTGCATTTGAGAGGGGAAGGGTCCGGACTCTGCTGGAGGAGACGTCACATGGGAAGCTGGTGAATTCACAGGAGCTGGGGAAATCCTCGCGAGCTGATGGGGAATGGGCAGAAGACGAGGAGGCTGCAGCTGGCCGAGTTCCGTCTCTGTTGGGCACAAGAGTGAACGAGTCAGGACACAGCGGGGGTGCCGCGGAGGCGGAGGCTGGTGGCCCACGCTCAGCAGCTCTGGTGTGGGGACCAAACCAACCACAGCAAGCAAAGCCGTGTGAGGTGTCTGGCACCCTGAGAGGAAGGTGCTGGGAGGCAAGTGCCAGGTCTGCCCTGATCACTGCTCCCTCTCCAGCACCAGGGTGGGCCTGGCACAGACCAGGGCTCTGGAAATAGCCATGAGTCAGTGGACAAAGAAAGCAGGCAAAGAAATAAAATACGAGCCAGCTCCTGCAGTCCCAAGAAGGAGAAAGAGAGAGCCACTTTGAGATGGAGAGCAGGACAGAGCCGCTCTGTAGGAAAGCGGGCAAGGGTGTCAATTTCAGATGAGATTTAAGGGAGAAGAATACTGGGAGAAGGGAGGGAGCATTCCAGGTGCAGGGAACAGGGTGTGCGAGGTCCTCGGCCTGCCGCAGAGTCGGGTGGGTTCCGGGAGCTGAGCGTAGGAGAAGACTGGCCTCGCATGGGGCCGCGCTGGAGGGCCAGCAGGGGCTGCGACCTGCGGGGACCGTGGGCATCATGAGAAGTTGGGCTTTGTTTCAATAAAGTTGCAACTCAGTTTTACTTTGAAAACAGGATCTTGACTTCTGTGTAGAGAGTGGATTGGAGACTGACAAGTGTGCTGGTGAGAGAACCACTTAGTGGTCTGCGTGGTGTTGGAGTGGACTATGTTTGTGGTTATGGAGTTGGAAAGAAGCAAGTAGATTTACTTGGAGCACGCTGATTGGGAGGGGAGTGAGGACGGAACTGAGAGTGTGGTCAGCTAGCTTTTGCTGTGTAACAAATGACCCCGTTCAGCAACAGACAACAGTCCCTTCATTACTCCGGCCCTGCCTCATGGGCTGGCCACTGATCGGCGGTCTGAGGTGGGCTCCTGTTGCTGGAGGCCGGACTTGCTCTTGCTTTTGTGGGTCAGCGGGGGTGGAGGCCTGGGCACCCTGCTTTCACCCAGGCTTAGCCGGGTTGGCTGGGCTGAGGCAGCTCTGCCCGGTCTCCTCACGGGGGCGGCATAGGCGGGCGAAAGCCTCAGGGTGGAGGGATTCAGCTGTGGACACAAGGAAGAGTGGATCAGGAGTGCAGCAGCAGGGGACCCCGGCCGGCCGGTTTGTCTCTCCCTTCCCCTTCTCGGTCTGCCCTGGCCCCTGCCCCATGTTGCTCCTGGTTACTTCTCCTGGAGCCTCCAAAGGGGATAAGGCCATGATGTGAGCTGCCTTCCCACCTGGCCGGGGACTGGGGCCACCGGAGGGTGGTATGCCATGTCCCCTGAGCCTGGCTCTGCGCCCGGGCGCCGGACACACAGATTGCTGTGGCCATGGTGCGGTGGGGCTGATGGGAAGGCAGACACACGAGTGCAGGTTTGCATGAGCACCGCAGAGGTCTTGACCAGAAGAGGAGATCCTGCCTGGGGCCTCGCCAGCATGTTCATTTGCTGCTTTCGCGATTTGCCATTCAGTTTCCCTGGTCTCACGGCTGGGCAGAGGCGGAATGTTGAAACCCACAGACAGGGCTTTGCATGGAGGAGCGGAGATGGCCGTGGGACTGTTTCACACTGCAGAGGAGGGAAGACGACCGTCTGGGGAACCCAGAGTCCTGCCCTGGCTCTGCCCCCTTCCTGCCCAGCTCCTCTGCTGTGCCTCAGCTTCCCCATCTGTGATGAGATGTGAGCTCTAAAGTGGGTCCTGCCAGCTCTGCAGGAGCAGCACCAAGAGCAGCCACAGGAAGACAGCAGGCCAAGCAGGTAGAGGCGCCACAGTGGCTCAGGTCAGTCCAAGGGCGCGGCGTCTGGGCCGGGGTGGCACTTTCTCTGATTGTCCCGGTTCTTGGGAGAGCAAGGGTGGGCGGTGCTCTTCCGCCCCCACAGTACGGGCCGAAGACACTGCAGCTTCCCAGTGACACCCACCAAGCTCGTCAGGTGGAGTCTGATGCCCACGTGCCCCTCCCTGGGATTCTGTCCAGGTGGCAGCGTCCAGCCGTGGATGCTGGCCTGAGGAAGGGAGTCTTCTTCCTCTCTTCCCTTCCCCTCCCAGCAAAGCACCCTGTGGGCCCCGTGATGTGGTGTCTTCGAGGTTTCCCCCGCGAGGGGAGCGATCCACAGACCCTGGTGGTGGCCAGCTATGTGGCTAGCACACCCGCTCTGGCCCGCTCACCCTGATGCACTCCTGGAGCCCCTGCTCCTGGGGTTGCTCCTGACGGAGAAGGGGTGCTCCCTGGCGACTGCAGCTGTGTGTTTAGCAGTCTGTCAGATCGCTGGTGACGACCAGTCTCAGGGAGACAGGTCCTGAGGTCACTGTGGCAGGCAGGCTTCCCCAGTGCCGCGTAAGTGCGTGAATGGGACAGACCCATTAGATGCTGGTTGGGAGCCCAGGTCCTTGGCAAGTCCTGTCCTTCCTACCACACTGTAGTCACATGTGACTGCCGGCATGTCACTTGACCCCTTTGCTCACAGCGTCCTCTTCAGACTGGAGATGAGAAGTCCCCACCTCCAGGAAGAAAAATAAATCTCATAGACCGACTGGCACAGGACCCGCATGGCGGGTTCCACCCGTGGGGGCAGGACCAGAGTGGTGGGTTCCACCCGCGGGGGCAGGACCGGCGTGGCGGGTTCCACCTGCAGGGTGCAGGACCGGCGTGGCGGGTTCCACCCGCGGGGGCAGGACCGGCGTGGCGGGTTCCACCTGCAGGGTGCAGGACCGGCGTGGTGGGTTTGCATTGGTACGTTGGCCATTCTTGTGAGTCCTGTCAGCTGGACAGATCTAACTCTGCGGCTGAGAGGCCGTGCCTGGTCCCCAAGCCTGCTGAAGACACAGGCTATGACTGACAAGAAGGACATGGGTTCTGACGACTGCCTGTGGCCCGGAAGCCAGCTCTGCCTAACACATTCTGTCGGACCGCCTGCATTCTCTGTGCATCAGTCTCCTGTGCCGAATGGGGAGAGTTATGTTCTGGAATGTTTTTCGGCCCAGTGTTTTCCTTGTTGGTCACATAACTTACTCTTTCCAGAAGATACTGGGTAATAGATGCAGAATATCAAAGGCACATATTCTAATATTTGAACAAAGCCTTTGCTCTTTTCTCAAGATACATTTAAGCAAAAATGTAAAGTTAGTAGCCCCCTGCTGGTGGCATCCTCATCTGGCAGGGCTGGAGCCCCACCCTTAGGAGGGTGGTAGGTGCTGGGGTAGAGATGGGGGCGGCAAGGAAGGGACTTAGCCCCTCTTTATACCCAAGATGATTGGCAGTATCAACAGCCAACCGCGTATTGGCTGCATCACTTGGATCCCCCTGAGAGGTGGGGTCATTATTTTTTCCCCGAAGTGTTTGTATGAATTAACTCTTGGGAACAAAATGATTCAGTCCCCCCTAGATCCACGCACCCATTCTGTGAAAGATGGATCATCACACACCAATGGCCAGGAAGCATTTTAGCAGAATGAATCACAATTATCCAGCATTTCTTTGGCACAAAGCTGTACTTGATAATTGAGGCCTTGGCAGTATAGAATAAAGAAGAAAAGTGCACAATAACAGCGGCTTGCTCTTTACCGAGCACGTGCCTTCATTACTTCCCACTCATTGTCTGTGCTGGAACAAGGACGCTGGTGCGGAGCGGCTGAGACCGGTGGCGCACGGCCGAGCCGGGTTCCGAGCTGGGGTTGGCCTGAGTGTTTGCTTTGCTCTCCTCCTGGACTCCGCACCGTTCTGCTGCCAGCTCGTCACGTGGGTCTGAGGAGCTCTGGTGTGGTGGGTGTCCCGGCTTCACAGGACGATGCCCAGCGCTACGTGGCCCCCTTCCTCCTTCCTCCCGAGGCCTCTCTTCCTCCTTCGATAGGACCTCGGCTCTCCCCGCCCGACGAGCCATCCTCTTCTGGACCTGGTGTTTCAGCATCACTCATTCGCCTCCCATTACTGTCTTCCCGGAGGGCCCCAAGTTGCCCCGCGCTGGTCGCGCTACCTGTGAGTGCCGGACTCGCGACGGGAGGTCCATAGTCTCCTGCGGTGCTGACCCTCCGTCATTCCTGCTCCTCGGTGTCAGGGAACGTGTTCCCCTCGAGACTTCTGGCCGGCAGACGCATCTCACGCTGACGCCTTAGCATATGGCTCTGTGCCCGCAGGCGGCAGCGTCCGCGGCTGGCCCGCTTCCTTTGTCCTGGTCGTACATGCGGTGACCCGAGAGCCCAGGAAGAGGACAGAGGAGGAGTGGCTGGTGACGGTCATGCTGACAGCGTGAGGACACTTCGCTGGCACGGGCCGCTGCCTTGGATCGTCAGAATAACGCCGTCCGCAGGCGCTCGCACTGCCACCTTGGTCGTGGTCAGCCCTGAGAACAGTGCGGACACACAGCGGGGGCTTGTTAAGTCCCGAGTGGGTCCGCGGATGCTGCAGCAAGGTTCAGGAACGCTGAAGGGCACGCAGCGATGTCGATTTTCACTCAGGGAATCTGAATCTGGAGTTTGGGCTCTCAGCCGCTCTGGGAAATGGTCTCTCGGTCCCAGAGGCCGCGTGAGAGGCAGAACCTCAGCAAGGGCCCCGGGCTTCTGGAGAAGACTGAACCGAGCTCCAGTGTTGCTGCTTCATGGCTGAGCAGACCCTTTAACGATCCGTGACAGGCAGTGCTCGCCCGGCAACTGCTCCTGCCCGCGTCTACAGGAGGGCAGAATTGTCTCCCCCAGCTGATGAACTGAGGTACGGTATTCAGGGTGGCCTTTCTGGAGACCGTCTGCACAGAGGTCACTGAGCTCCAGTGAAGTCCTGGGGAACCTACCCCAATCCTCCAGGACGAATGTCCTCATTGAAAGGGGGCTTCAGATACAGAGGCCGCGGGGAGGGAGGGGGAGTGAAGAGACGCCGCGGAAGACGGCTGCGTTCAAGGCCTGGAGCGGAGCTCAGTGTCCGGGGCTGAGAGGCGTGGCATGTCCTCGGTGAGGCTGCTGGCTGGGGGCGTTGCAGGACAAGAGCGTTCCCAGAGAGCCTTGCGGGACTGGCCACGCGTGCGGCCCTGGTGGGCGAGGGTGGGAGGATGTGGGGGTCTTGGGAATGGAGGCCCAGGTCCCTGGCGCCCCTGAGCCCCTCGTCCTACAGTGGACAGGGACCCTGGCCCGGCCGCCACTGCCTCCGTAGCTGCCTCCTCGCCTTCTTCCTGTGAAAAGCGAGCTCTTCTTGCTTAAACCACACGGTCGGGCAGCTGTGACCTGCAGCTCAGAAAACTCCCAGTACACCCTCGGCAGGATGGTCGGGCACTGGGGTGGGGCGCAGATGACACGGGCCTGGGACTGCGGACAGTGTAACTGTGAGTTACCTCCACATAAACAAAAGCCACCCCGCAGCCATCATTCCAGTGGAGAGCTTATTCCCAGCCTGGATTCATAAAGCTTGCTGTCAGTCCCCACCAAGGAGCCAGATGGGCTGGAAGGCATTTTGTTTCCCACTGTCGAGCTGATTATTATTTAAAGCTGGAAGGAGGCCCAAGATCATTCAGTTCAATGCCTCACTTTATTTGTGGGTGAGGAAACAGAGCCTAGGGAGGCTCGGCTGAGGTCACAGAGCATGTCTGGGAAGAACTGGGCCTGCATCTCGGAGGTGGGGCTCCTACTGTGTGAGCAGGTGGGGTCGGAGCCTTGTGGCCCAAGGCCCAAGTGCAGCCATCCCTTCTCTGGCATCTGGGCGGACGTGCTCCTGAGCCTCCGGGTCCCTAACGCGACCTTGGCTGAGCGTGCAGTCTGGCTAGCACCTGTGGGTTTGTCTTCTGCTCTTGCTTCCCCGGCCACTGTGGAGACAACTCCTGCTCTGACCCCTTCCACGTGCCAGGCACGCGCAAGCACTCTGCGAACTCCACCTGAAGCAGCGGCCGGTGACGCCGCTGTGTGGGCACCGCCACTTCCAGGAGGTCTTCTGGGAAGGAGGAGAGGAGGCCTTGGTTGCCTGTTTCATGGTGGATGGTGGGGGCATTCTCCTGGCCACAGACAAAAGGTTTTCGGTTTGGTTGGCTTCAGGACTGCAAGCTTCTATCCCCAACATTGAGACAGACTCTGAGTGATTGTCTGTCTTCTAGGAGCTGACAGCTGGAAAGCATCAACCAAGATGTTGCATGGACCACAGCTGTGGCTCAGGTCTGCTGCTGGGCAGGCTGGGCTTGGTCTCCTGGGTCTGAAGCTCGCTGGTGCGGGACTCTTGGCAAAGCTCTTTACTCGTGTGTGTGTGTGTGTGTGTGTGTGTGTGTGTGTGTGTTTTAATGTAAAATCGCAGTACTGTTGAGCCTCTGTGATCCAAAAAATCCAAAATCCCAAATGCTTCCAAATCCAGAACTTTGTGAGCATCCTGCCAGTGCCCAGGATGGGTGGGCTTTGAGTTTCTGGGTCGGGGATGCTCGGTCAGGAGAGGTGCTCTCCCCGCACAGGCCGCTGTGAGCATGGTGGAGTCAACATGTGCCGGGTGTCGAGGGCTCCACACGCGCCGGCTGCCGTTGTCTCTGCCATTCTCTGCGCGCCTGTGAGCCTGTCCTAGCTGTCTGTCTGTGACTGTCTCTATCTGGTTCGTCCTGCTGTAATTTCCAGGAGGCAGGCCCACTTCCGGTGGCAGGAAGAGAGCCGAGTAGGGCTTGGGTTGCAGCTCCCCCAGCACGGCAATGGGGGTTCCGTGCCAGTCCTGAGAAGTGGGCCCCAGTGGTCCTTTTTCTTTGTCCTGCAATCCCTTTGAATCTGACTGTTTAGTAGTCGAGTGAGCAACCTTTCAGCTAACCCTGACCACATTGAATGAACAGGCTTGTCTTGGGTCTCATGAAATAGGATAGTTAGTTTATGTAGGTAACAAAACTTCCTTTTACAAATATTTTCTTATTAAACTATTTTACAAAATAACACAAGCCCAAGTTTAATAATCTTAAAAACCTCATCGATCTGCTTGATAAGCGTGAATACTGTCTTACAGACACACACACGTGTTTGTAGGTGACACGCGATTGCCAGTAATCACTGAGTTCTGCTCACCAGGTTGCATGAGTGCAGGTCCTGATGCTGAGGCAGGCTGGTTTCCACAGGACCCTACTGGGCAGAGCTGGGGGTGGGGGGCATGCTGTGCCCTCCCCACATGAGTGTGGTTGTCTTCAAAGTCCACACATCAGCACTGCAACAGAGTTGTGAAAAATATTGCTAGCAATCATATAATAATGTTAAATATTCAGGATGCGGGGCTGCTTGGTGAGCTGTCCAGGGGCACCTGCGGCCTGTGGGCTGCGGACTGGACGGGCCTGGTTTAGACTCGGCCCTGGGTGCACGTATGTGTGGACGTGTTTGCAGCTTACTCGCCCTCCAGGAGCCAAGGAGGACACGAAGAGGAAGAGAGGCACACTCCCCTGACCAGGATTCTGGGGGCCAACGCATGTAGCCTGCTCGGCGCCTAACTCTCTGCCCCTTTCCAGCCACTGAAGGAGGCTGTGGGTGCTGGCCGATCCAGATCTGAACGTGTGTCTCTGTCGTCCGCAGTCACTTATGCTGCACGGTGGCCCGTGAGGTTGATGGTATCTTCCCCCATTTTTCTCTCTATTGTGTACCTGAGTGTCAGTGACTGTAAGTCAATGATTTGAACCCTGTTCTCTTTGACCAAAGCCTTGGTCACAGTGACTCTGCTGGGCATGAGGTCTCTTTCCCTGGAGCCAGAAGAGCATGGGACGGTTAGAACAGCATGGCAACTCCTTTCCGGGTAGAGGCAGGTGCGTGCAGTGCCCTGGTGAAAGAGTCTCGGCACGGCTGTGGATCACGCTCTTTGGGAGCCTTGCAGGAATGTTCTCTGAATACCCAGTTTTGATGTCTTTGTAAAGGCCGCAGTGTCTGTGGAAGGATCTGCTCCCCAGTTTTCCTGATGGTCACAGTGTAAAGTGCTCCCCTGTGGCCACCATTTCATTTGATTTTCACTGCGGCTCACAGGACAGACAAGGAGGATGCATTTAACTTTTCAAGGGAGAAAGAGCTAAGACCTAGAGAGGCAGAGACCTGCTTGGGTTTTCACAGCTACTTTTTGGAAATGTTGGGAATGGGATGAGAATCTCCAGACAGCCTGGAGTCTCTTCCAGAGAAAAGGCTGCCTCCAGGTCAGGATTGGACAGTAAGACGTTTCCACTCGGGTAAGAGGATGTATAGTTTTCTTTCCTTTTTTTAAAATAGATTTTTATTAAAATTTATCCAAAATTACTCAAACTTACAGACCACAGTACATTGTGCCTTTTGCTTTTGACAGTGAGCAATGTAAGCAACCACATAAATGCAGCATTAAGTCACAACTACATGAAGTTACTGTAGTACCCAGTGTATGTGTCACTGTTTTAAGTCTGGGTTATTAGGTTCTTATTTTTAAAATATCATTATTCCTCTGGATTCCCACTTCCCTCCCCCGTTGCCCTCTTCTTGTTCCCTTGGACTCTTTGTCTATTAGCTTATATCTAACACTTTGTCTTTTTGTATCTGTTGTTTACCCTTTTGTTTGTGTTTTGCCTCACTCAGATGAGGGATACCATAAGGTATTCAAGCTTGAGAGTCTGGTTTATTTCACTCAACATTGTATTTTCCAGGTCCATCCATTTTCCTATAAATGACTGTAGTTCGTCATTCTTTATAGCTTAATAGTATTCCATTATGAATAGATATCACATTTTGTTTATCCAGTTATCTATTGATGGGTATACAGGTTGCTTCCAGAATTTAGCTATTACAAATTGTGCTTCTATAAACATTGTTGTGCAAGTATCCCTGTAGTGTGATGTCTCTAGCTCTTCAGGAAAGATATCTAGTAGGAGAATGGCTGGGCCATATGGGATTTCTACATTTAGACTCTTGAGAAATCTCCATACTGATTTCCATAATGGTTATACTAGTTTGCACTCCCACCAACAGTGTAGGAGGGTTCCCTTTCCACCACAGCCACACCAGCGTTTGTTACTGTTTCACTTCCTAGTGATTGCCATTCTTTGTAGGGTAAGGTGGAATCTTAGAGTTGTTTTAATTAATTTGCATTTCTCTAATAGCCATAGATGTTGGACATTTTTTCATATATTTGTAGGCCATTTATATTTCTTCTACTGTGAAGTATCTGTTCATTTCTCTGGCCCATTTCTTGAATGGGTCATTGATGTTAGGTAGTTTAATTCTTTTGAGTTCTTTGTATAGTCCAGATATTAGTTTTCTGTCTGAGGAGTAGCTAGCAAAGTTTTTTTTCCATTCTTTTTTCCATTTCTTCACCCTACTAATTGACTCTTTTGCTATACAGAAACTCTTCAGTCTAATGTAGTCCAT
Source organism: Hystrix cristata (assembly GCA_004026905.1). Classification (NCBI taxonomy): domain Eukaryota; kingdom Metazoa; phylum Chordata; class Mammalia; order Rodentia; family Hystricidae; genus Hystrix; species Hystrix cristata. The sequence continues at coordinate 34,541 of PVJO010008521.1, read as the reverse complement.
TTGTTGATTCTTGTTATTTCCTGTGCGATTGAGGTTCTGTTTAGGAAGTTCTTTCCTACTCCTATGTCTTCAAGTGTTTTACCTATTTTGTCCTCCAGAAAGTTTAATATTTCTGTCTTAATGTTTGGATCTTTGATCCACCTTTATTTTAATTTAGTATATGGTGAGAGATATGGGTCCAGTTTCATTCTTCTACAAACTGACAACCAGTTTTCCCAACACCATTTGTTAAATAGGCTATCTTTCCTCCAATGTATGTTTTTGGATCCTTTGTCAAAGATCACATATTTGAATATGTCTGGAGAAGTTTCTGTGTCCTTGATTCTGTTGTATTGGTCTATGTGTCTATCTTTGTTCCAGTACCAAGCCGTTTTTATTACTATTGCTTTGTAGTATAGCTTGAAGTCTGGTGTTGCTATGTCACCTGCTTTGGTCTTACTGCTCAGTATTGCTCTTGCTATTCGAGGCTTCTTCTATTTCCATACGAATTTTAGGATTGTTTTCTCAGATCCATGAAGTATGCTGTTGGTATTTTGATTGGGACTGCATTGAATCTATGTGAAAGTTTTTGTAGTATGGCTATTTTAACAATATTGATTCTACCTAACCAGGAGCAAGGGACATCTTTCCATTTTCTGGTATCCTCTTCAATCTCTTTTTTCAGAGTGCTGTAGTTTTCTTTGTAGAGGTCTTTCACTTCTTTAGTTAGGTTAGTTCCTGAGTATTTCATTTTTCTTGAAGTAACTGTGAATGGTATTGTTTTCATAAAATCTTTCTCATCCTGTTCATTGTTGGCATACACAAATGCTAATGATTTTTGCGTGTTGACCTTATATCCTGCTACTTTGCTGAAGTTGGTTATTAATTCTAGGAGCTTTTTGGTGGACTTCTTCGGGTCTTCCATGTAGAGTATCATGTCATCTGCAAATAGTGATAATTTGACTTCTTCCTGTCCTATATGTATTCCTTTTATTTCTTCTTTGTGCCTAATTAGTCTGGCTAATGTTTCAAGTACTATGTTGAATAACAGAGGTGATAGTGGGCATCCTTGCCTAGTTCCTGATTTTAGAGGGAATGCTTTCAGTTTTTCCCTACTTAGTATGATGCTGGCTGTTGGTTCTTCACAGATAGCCTTTATCATATTCAGGTATGGTCCTTCTATGCCTATTTTCTTCAGGGTTTTTATCAGGAAGGTTGTTGGATTTTGTCAAAGGCCTTTTCTTCATCTATTGATATGATCATGTGTTTTTGACTTTGTTCCTGTTTATGTGGTGTATGACATTTATAGTCTTTCACATGTTGAACCATCCTTGCATCTCTGGGATGAAACCTACTTGATAGTGATATATCAGCTTTTTGATAATATGTTACATTCTATTTGCTAATATCTTGTTGAGGATTTTTTGCATCTATGTTCATTAAGGAGATTGGTCTATAGTTCTCTTTTTTAGTTGGGTCTTTGTCTGGTTTTGGGATCAGGGTGATACTGGTTTCCATGAATGAGTTTGGAAGCACTCCATCCCTTTCAACTTCCTTGAAAAACCTGAGGAGTATTGGTGATATAGTTTCTCTAAAGGTTTTATAGAATTTGGCTGGGAATCCATCAGGTCCCGGGATTTTTTAGTTGCTAGATTCTTTATTACTAAATCAATTTCTTTGCTTGTGATTGGGTTGTTGAGTATATTAATGTCTTCTTGAGTCAGTTTTGGTAGTTTATTTGTGTCTAGAAATCTGTCCATTTCTTCCATATTTACTAGTTTATTGGAATATAATTTTTCGAAATAGTTACTCATTATCTTCTGGATTTCGACAATATCTGTTGTGATTTCACCTTTGTCATTACTAATTGCATCTGCAAACCTTCCCCTCCTGGGATCTGGGCCTTCCCCATGACTCTTTGGGGCCCTACTGGGAGGCTGGATGTGTTACTCCACCTTTGATTTCGGGCTCAGTCCCTGACTCATTTTGACCAACAGGAAAGCCCTGAAGCAATGGTGTGCTGGCCCTGGGGGCCCAGGCCTTGGGCACATGTGTGTCACTGCTTGCTCCCTCCCATCTCTGCTGGGAGAAGCTCACATGGAGGTGGCTGTCCCAGGAAGAAGAGGCATCGTTCCGGGAGCCAAGGGCCTTGGCTGCTGCCCCCGCCCTGCTGGCCACAGATGGACAAGTGATGCAGCTGATACGTGGGGGCCCCAGAAGAACCCAGGTCAAGTAAAGGCTGGGGTGTTGCAGTGCTTCATACTCAGCAAAAGCACCTGTGCACCGCTGACTGTGGATCCAGCAAGCCGCTCAGAGCCTTTGAAGTGTGACTTCCTCCTCACCCCGGACGTAATGACCCACTGCCAGGAGACTGGAGTGATGGAGTCCTCAGCAGAGGCGCTGTGTTTGGGGCCTGGCACAGAACTCCTGTTAATAAACTCCAGTTTCGGGGCTGGGGATTTAGCTCAGTGATTAGAGTGCTTGCCTTGCAAGCACAAGGGCCTGAGTTCGATCCCCGGCACCACACACACACAAAAAAAACCCAAACAAAACTCCAGTTTCTCCACCTCCTGATGTGCTAGTCAGTGCTCAGTGAGCTGTGTCCATGGGCTCTTGGTGGGCTCTGTGTGCAGTGGGTGAGGCTGACGGTCCTGCCAAGGTCGCACAGGGCTTGGTGACAGTGGCTGGAGGTGCACGGTGTCTGGGAAGTTTGCAGAAGGTGGCAAGAGCGGCTTTGGCCGGGCAGATGCTGGGACGAGGCAGAGAGCACTGTGGAACCTGGGCGGGAGCCGAGTTCTCCTGGGAAGAGAGCGCAGTCACAGGAAGGGCACGTCTGCTCCACGTCGTAACGCTGTGTGACAAAGCGCGCTCAGACTCCTGTCTTCAGATGGCAGAAGCAGAGATTTTTTTCACATAGTCAGGATCATGTTGCCCATAAGTCTGAAAATCCTGTTTCGTGTACTGTCATTTCGGCAGCATTCCTCAACACCTAACATTCTACCAAAGCACTCTCTGCGATGGGCCCGTAATATCCCAGCACGTGAGACATTTAAGCAATCCCTTTCCTAGTAAGCATTTAGGTTGGTACGATTACTCCAACATAGATAATGCTCACACTGGACGCTCTCATTCTGCTTTCTGAATTTAGGATCACCTCGATTATTCGGGACAAGAAAGGCCTGGGTGCGGGAAACACTGCTGAATTACTCTCTCACAGGTGCGCGATGTCACCCAACGCCGGAGCAGAGCTGGCTGGGCCTGCGGGCTGCGTCACCCGAGATTAGTGGGAAGGGCAACAGAGCTTGGGCCTTGTCCGGGAGCTTCCGAAGAGTGATTTGAGGGGGATGCAGAGAGAGTGAGCCGGCTGGGGCCTAGGGGCTGGGGCAGCTAGGGAGTGCGGGGACAGTGGCCTGGCACGGGAGCCCCTCACAGTCTTCTCGCCTCCAGTGCAGAGCTCTGCGGCTGGCAAGCTGATGCCTCCATTCCCGTGGGCTCCCCCCGGGGCCTGGCTCCTGTCACCCACACGTGGGCTCAGGGCCACCCTGGGCTCCCAGCATGTCCTGGAGACTGACTTCGTGCCCCATGAGTACTTGGAAAAGCACTTCCTGTGGCGGACCTTGTCCTAGCCCGGGGACAGGAGGGAGCAGGGCAGTGGGGTGCCTGCACCCTGACAGCGGATCGGGCACCCTTCAGCTCTTAGGGCCGCAGACAGGGTCACATAGAGAGGCTTCAGGCCCTGCCCTGGTGATTGGAAAGGTCTTCCATTTGAGCAGAGGCTGGAGGACAAGGAGGAGCTGCAGGGAGGCCCAGAGAACAGAGGGCCTGGTGCAGGGCGCAGCCAGGGCAGGGTGCCGGGCACAAGAGGGCAGGAGAAGGGCGAGGTGGCTGAATTGGGGCGTGACAGGATGTGGGGACAGGCGAGGCCAGTGGGCCTGCTGGACCAGCAGCTGTGTGGTTAAAGGAGGAAGCTTATATTTTATCCCGGAGTCGATAGGAAGCCAGTGAGAGTGACTAGCTTCGCACTGAAATTACTTCCCTCCTCTCGGTGCTAGGAGCTCAGGCCAGAGGCCCACGAGGCTATGCTGTGTCTGGCTGCTGTCTGGGAAGGAGGTGGAGGTGCCCTGGCCCTGCTGGTGGCCAGGAGATGGAGGGAGTGCTGGGTTCTGTGTGTCTTTGAGTAGGCTGCTGGAGGAACCTGAGGGCTGGGGAAGGGTTCAGCCTAGGGGGCAAGAGGCACGCTTCCTCCCCTCTCAAGGGGCACCAGGTCCCTGAATGGGCTCTCAGCTCCTGCTCCCCATTTCCGTGTGTGGCTGTGGCCAACTGCCCACAGGGATAAACAGCTGCCATTCTGAGCAGAGAGGAAGAGAGAGGAAACAGGCCTTTGCCTGAAACTGGACATGTGGCGGCCAGGGATGCCACTCTGATCCTGTTGGACAGGCCATGACAAATGGACGAAAAATCAGAGCCTTGGGATAGCGCGAACAGGAAGATCAGAGGCAACCGAGATCAGATATAAAACACCCGCCGTGAGGGCCCATTCGATGGTTAGAAGTGGGTTGACCATTGGCTCTGGGCTCCCGGGCAGCCAAATTAAAAGGGCGAGTGTGATTAGCTCCTGAGATTTTCCTGGCCTGTGCATTAGAAAGCAGGTCATGCTTTGGGAGGAGCCCGGCCTTTCCTTGCCAGGAAAGTGAGGAACATCTCCCATGTGTGCAGCCGATGACCCTGTGGGTAGAGCAGAGCAACACGACTGCATGAAAATGTGCTTGCCTCTCCGAGGCCTCACATGTCCCTGGGGCAGCCTGGGAATGGCCGTCTCTTCCAGGTCAGGTGCCACTGTCTGGCCCTGTCCCCTTAGTGCCCAGAGCCTCCTGCACCCGCGAGGGGCTTTGCCACTGCCCCCGCCTGGCTCCCCCAGTGAGGCATCTGCTGAGCCCCTGAGCTCAGAGTCGCAGGCCCCTCGTATCTAAGAAACAGCCTCTGACTCTGAAAATTGCTGACGGGTAACTGGGAGGGAAAATAATAGAGAGGAAAATCGAAACCATGGTTCCTAAATTTATGTGCATTCTCACAGATATATCTTTTAGGGAGTAAGAATTATCATAAATCCCAAGGGCGAACAATAGCACTGAGACGCCAGCGTCAGCAGAAATCGCTGGCAGCTCACACATGGTGCTTTTGGGAAGACAAAGGGCCTGAGGTCCAGCTGGTGCCGTGGGCGGGCTGCTGGCCCTCCTCTCCCCTTCCCCGCGCACCCCACCTCCGCACACCCCACCTCCGTGGTGCCCGCTTGATCTCCCTGGGTGTCCAGAGTGATGACAGCCCTGACCTCTTGCAGAAGGCAGTCTGGAGAGGGGCGTGGATGAGCCGGCCCCTCTGCTCACCCCGGCGCCGCCACTTGTGTGGTCCCTGGGGGAGCAGCTTACCTGGTTGGCTGGCTGGCTTGGGGGGGGCACCCCCTTGCTTATTCCTTCCTGCCTCCCTCTTGTGCTAAGCCCGCCCTGCTACGGGAGCTCCACAGTTTTGTCCTGCGGCTGCTTGGCACTTTCTGTGGCCCAGCAGGGCACGAGTCTGCCCAGTTCTGGGGCAGCGCCTCGGGAAGCCCGTCATCATCACTGTGTGCTCCTCGCTCCCCACCATCCGCGGCAGCCTCTGCCTGACCCCGCGGCTTATTTCCAGTGGGGTGTCTTGGCTGAGACCTCTGAACCTCAGCCCTGAGCACGGCAGGAAGCTGTGGCCAAGGGGAGCAGTGCGGTCTCTGGGGGCTGGGTGACCACGGCCTGCGTGGAAGGGGCCATCACAGACGGAGGGTGGAGAAGGTGGAAAGAGCTTCGGTAGAAGCTGCATCTCCAGGTGTGGACAAGCGGGAAGGCTGTGATGGGCATGCCTGCTTTTGCCTGTTAGGCATCCGTTTCTCCTTCTGGTAACCATGCCCAATTATTTGGGGAAGCTGTTGGTCTCTGAGCACACACTGGGCTCCTCCTGCCTTCCTTCAGAGTTCACGCCAGTGAACTGCAATTCTGAGACATTTCTGGAAATATTGGATGGGGGAAGCTTTGCTTTGGCCTGGGAGGCTGGGAGGATGCAAATCTGAGAGTGTCTGCAGCCATCTTGCCACCAAGAGGCGATGGTTTTAGTGGGCTTTGGGAGCTGATCAGACCATGAGGGTGGCACTCGCAGGACGAGAAGAGACTCTGGACAGCAGCCAGTTCCTTCCCCAATGCGGACATCAGTGGGACTGTCACCTGCAGACCAGGAGGGGCTCTCACTAGACGCCAGATCTGTGGGGACCTGGACCTTGGGCTTCTCCACTTCCAGAATGCTAAGGAATACGAGTCTGTTGTTTACGAGTCACTCAGTTTATTACCAGCCTGAACGGACCACCAGTTTAAATCATTTTCCCTACTTAAGAACTAAGATGATCAAAAATCGTAGAGAAATAAAATGAGGACCAGGCTCTGTTTGGGAGGAGCCGGAACCCTCCCATCTGCTCTTTCTGTGAATTGTGCTAATGCTCGCTGAGCAACCCTAAGGTGCCCTGTGCTGGGTCCTGGTGACGCAGGGGTGAACAAAGCGCTGTGCTTGTCCTCGGTGGCAGGTAGCAGAGCTGAAGGGACAGAGAGGAGCGAGTGACCACTGTGCGATATGGTCCATGGTGTGGAGAGGCACAGGGAAGGTGTCACACAGCCTGGGGGAGGACACTGTTCCTGGGAGGGACAGCAAGTTGGAGCTTGAAGATGGTGTGAGGCAGGAGGCTGAAGCGTGGTGATTTTCTTAGTTACTTTTCTTGTTGCTGGGACAAAATAGCCAACACCCAAAGTTAGAGGGAAGTTTATTTAGCTCACAGTTTGTAGAGGTTTCAGTCTGTAGTCAGCTGGCTCCACGGCAGGGTGGCAGGCAGAGGAGAAACAGTCTGTGGCAGGGCGGACAGGAGGCAGCAAGCATCAAGCCTGCCTTCTTTCTGTCCCTTTAGTCCCTTTACATCCCATCGAGGCCACAAATCTGGTGATTGGAGCCACCACACCAGGGTGGGGCTCCCATTATCCACACCCAGAAGTATGCTAAACCAATTTGATTGTCACACACCTTTAATCCTGGTACCACCCACCCCAGCTCCAGCCACCTCTGAAAAGCCCCACCTGTGCGTGTGCGAGGCCAGGATCTGGGATGAAGGGGAATGTGTGGGGGATGAGAGAGGACGCCCTGAGACCCTGAGGTGGGCCTAAGCTGTGACTGGCTTGGAACACAGTGCAAAGGGCTCGACGGGGGGTGGCAGGCCAGAGCGATGCACCGAGCACCCATCGCGTGTCAGGCTGGGCCTGATCCCACCACACTCGCCTTCGCGACTCCCTTGCTGACCGGCACTGCGAGCCATGGTCTTACCAACCAAACCCAGACACGTTTTTATTCTCCCCAAATCACACAACTAGTGAGAGGCAGACAGAAGAATGAAAAGCCTGACCCCTGAGTGCACGGTGTCTGCTGTACTGTCCCCCACACTCCTTTACGACGTGTTTTAGGTCCTTCCCTCTGGGTCACCTGCTGAGAGCAGTTGGTCCCTGCTGCAGAGACAGACACGAAACGCGTGCAAATGAGTTTGCTTTATTTCATTGCGTGGGGATTTGATTTTCTCTTGCAGACAGGCAATAGAAACAAGTTTTAAAAAGATTTATTTCTCTTTTGTTTCTTTTCCCTGAAAAACATTGATGTCTCCTTCCTTTAAAAAAGGCAATAAATCCAAATTTTTCAAATGAACAAAAAACAGAGATTGAAATTTTGCTGAAATGTAAAGTCCAGTGAGGAGACTGCCTTCCTTTGACTAAGTAAGAAACAGGAATTTTGGAACTGTCTTTATACAGCAGTGTCATCTTTGCCTTTGAATCAATTTCAACATTGTTTTGTTGGCTTTCAGCTGTCCGTGGCACTCACTTGGAGACACAAGGGAGCTGTCCTGGAATTCTCCAAACTCTTTGAGTCTAATTTATTTTGCGTAATCCCCTTTGTCCTGGCGCTAGGGGGGTCTCTTCTCTGTGGATATCGTCAGTCTCAGGGAGGCAGGATTATCAGTCCAGTTTGGTCCAGGGCTGTCTACACAACAAAAGGTCGAAGAATTTCACCGTGTTTCCAGGCATCGCCAGACTCTGCTTTTGGTTCAGCCGATGTGATCTTGCCACAGTAGTCCACAAAAACTTTTCTTCTGGTCTGGGGTCTGTGTGGTTCCACACCTTCTGGCTCTTCCAGAGCGGTGGATGTGGTGGAAACATCTGGGACTGGCAAGATCCTTCATAAAGGGTTCCACGCAAAGCTCATGGAAAGGCGGCTGGAGGTGAGCTTGCTGGGATGTCCTCGGAGGCTGGCTGACCGGGTCTGACACTCATGCACATGGATTTAGGGAGCAGCCAGGGCAGAATGGCCCACGCACTTTCTCTGTGTTAGTTCTCTGCCGCTGTGACAGGCCGCTGCACAGCTCAGTGGCTTCAACACCTGCCATTCGTTTGGCTTACACATTGCCAGTTGGGACCCAGCTCAGCCACTGGCTCTTCCGGTATGGATGGGGCTCTGATCTGGACAAGTGGCACGTGTCTACCTGCACCCAGGCCACTGGGCCGGCTCATGGTGGCTGGCCTGGGATGGCCGGGTCCGTGTGGTTCCCTGCTTGCCAGCTGGGTGACTGGGCCGGCTTTCACGACGGCCAGAGAAAAGGCCACGGGAGAGCAAGGCTGGGTGCTTTGCAAAGGTTTGTTTGTGTCACTTTGCTCTTGTCCTACCGGTCACAGCAAGTCTCACAGTCAGACCCAGACTCCAGCCACTGGTGGGAGGAGCCACACTGTGAGCAGTGGACCCAGGAAGGAGAATTCGTAGCCAGGTTCCAATCTACATTTTCAAAGCATAAAACAAGCTCTTTATTAGGAAGGGGCCCATGTTGTGAGCCTGTTCTCCAATCTCCGGCTTAGAACCACTTGAGAAGAGTCAAACAGGGTGCATCAGACACAGGTTCGTTACTGGGGAAGCTGGAAAAGGGAAGTGGCTTCCATTTGCAATCTCAACAGAAGTTCTGCGGTGGTCTCTCCTGGACTGAAGAAACCACCCGAAATCAGAGGTGTCCCCACGAAGGAGCCAAGAGCCATGCCATCCTCCGCTCTGCAGGACAATGTGGACCAAATGATGCCACACACTTCCTCTTTACCAAGGAGATAAAGAGAAATGTGGAAGGCCGGGCGAAAGCTGCTGTTTTATGGGCTTACACGGAACACTGTGTGAGGGCGATGAATGGTTTCCCTTCAGCCAGATTTGTTTCCAAGCAATGAAGGCTTTCCTGTTGAGCTTGAGGACCACGTTTTTACTCTAAGTGGAATTTTTGCTTGGCAATGAAATCATTATTCATTAGTCTGAAGACATGGATGGCCAGGGAAGTTTCTCAGTGGGACTTACAAAATAGAACTTTTTTGAGAGACTATGTGAAAGGTGGTTATGGTTTATGTCTAGATGTCCCCCCAAAGCTTCATGCAGTCACAGGTGGGGCTTTTTCAGAAGAGGCTGAATCAAGAGTGTGTGATGCTGGGATTAAGGATG